>MJUU01005584.1:3453-27193 GCA_002080025.1 Modiolus philippinarum
TGGCAAAACCAATTGCAGATTGAGAACTTGCACTTCAAAGTAAAACATACTCTGCATTTTATCTTTGCTAGTCTGCAAGAAAATAAGTTTAAAGTTTTTCGCTGGAAACTTTTGCATTACATTCTGCCATGTAAACAGATTCTTGCTGTATGGAAAATCACAGATTCACCCTTGTACAATATATGTAATGAGTTAGAAAATTATGAGCATTATTTTATTTCTTGTAAATACTTTAGGATATATTGGAATAATATAAAAGATCTGTTGAAAAAAATTGGAATTGGAGATCATGTGATCAACCTCTATTATTTAGTATTTGGATATAAAATTGATGATTATAAATACTTTGGTGTCAACTTATTACTAACAATTATTATGTATGTGATTTATAAAAGTTATTACTTGTCCGAAGGTAAAACAAAGGAAATTAATGTTTTCGTCCTTTTTCAAAATGAATTTATGAGATACATTCAATCTTGTCCCGATAAAAGTACTTTGAATGATAAGTGCATTAAGGATATTGTAAAGATTTTGAAAAAGTAATGAAAATGCACTCACTAACCTCCGATAATAAATCCTCTTGGATGCACTAGATATTTTACGTAGTAAATTTTTTCTTTGCCTTTCTCAATTAATAAAATGTAAATGAAAGTAACATGACCTATTGATTTTAATCCAGTAATATTAGATTAAACACAGTACATTCTTTTCCTTTGAAAACGTTCCAAATAATAACATTGATCTATAAATAGTTATCACATCATCATGTATATTGTACTCGGCAGCTGGATCCCCTGTTTCAGCGTGTTCGACTAACATCACAGGGCAGAACCTTGACGGGATCGTTGTACCCTCAAGGGGAATTGTTAACAACATGATAGTGCAATAAATTTGTTATTCCTTAAAAAAAAAAAAAAATCTGCGGTTTTCAAAAAACGTTTTTTTGAAAACCGCAGATTTTTTCCCATATCAGCTACTATTGTGATTTTAAATAATGGACCTTCTGTTTGTTGCATCAAAGCTGGTGTACCCGGCCCAAGGTTCCCTATCCTCTTATGTTTTTGTTGTATATAAATGTCATAACTGATGATTTGGGAAATATCGCCAGATTACCTGTTGATGACACAGACTGTACAGTACTGCGGTAAAGACCTAAAATGATTGATATTAAAGCAGAAGTCAATTATAACTTGCTTAAAGTAGAAATGGCTTATTGATTTAACCCCCAACAAGACTAAAGCATTGATAATATCAAGCGGAGACCACCATGCATTTGCCTGAAATTAAATTTCATCATGTAATATTTGAATATTTTCCTGATATATATTACATCTCTGCTTGAATATGCGTGTGAAGTATAAAATTGGTTTCGAAAGGGAAATAGATCAGTTGGAAAATAGTACATGCAAAAGGGGCAAGAATCGTCACTGGCCTATCAAAGTTTGAATGTAGGGAAGCTTAGCTCTTTATTTTGAAACTGGCTGGGAAACACCAGTGGAAAGACGTAAAGAACAAAAACAAAACAAGTACTTTTTATAAAATGCATAATAAATTATGCCCTGAATATGACTCTCTGACCTTTTACCCCCTCGAGTTTCAAATAAATGGGTATAATTTGCGAAATTGTAATAATTATTCCACGTAAGAACAAAATTTGAATTATCAAATAAATAGTTCGTTCCTTCACAATTTTTTCTTGGAATGTTCTACAGTCCCTGGACCAGTCAACATTCCCGTTTTTGCGATCCGTCACGAGTCATCGATCCGTCACCGATCAGTCAAAAGTCAAGCCAGATCATTCAAGATTCAAAAGGCATCCGTCAGATCATTCATCAGTCATCATTCATCCGTCATGATTCATTGTTCCTAAGTAGCAGCTTGTTTGTACTCGTCACCCGTCATCCGTCACCGTTAACTATGCAGCCAATCAGATTGCATTAGTCATCCGTCACGTGTCATGTTTTATTTCAATTCAGGTTAATTAAAATATCGGAATGCTAAGTCTAGTATTTCTTTAATGATAATACATCGACGTGCGAATAACAAGAGAAAAAGAAAATTTCTGGAATAAAGAATTTATTATTTTTCCAAAATATACTTGTAATTTTTATTTGAAATTAATGTTAAAATCCTTAAAAAAAATCTTACGAATATATTTAATGATACTTCGGTATTTTGTTATTCATTTACAACAGGAAATGAAATGAATATTTTGAAATATTATTAATAACTATTAAAGATAAATGTATATCAAATACAATGAACCATTATTTCATTTTAACGATTCCTTTACAGGAAGTGTTTCAAAAAGAATTGAACATTCGAAAAAATTCTGGTACATGCATTCGTTGAACACTTATTGTAAATTACTTCTGTCAGGAAATACTCAAAATTTATATCTACACAATCTCTGAAAATATCACCTATATTTGAAGTGTTTCGAAATTTGAATGTTTGCGATATTAACTTTTGGTGAATTTTTAGCAAAATTATATCTGCTTAATAGAATTTTGACTGTGAAATGTGAATTCATCTCCAAAAATACCATCTAGAAAATTTATTGCAATAATTTCCATATTTGAAGTGTTTCAAAATTATTTGAATGTTTGCGATGTTAACTTTTAGTCAATTTTTAGCAAAGTAATATCTGTTGAATATAATTTTGAATGTGAAATGAGAATACAATCTCCAAATATACTATCTTGAAGTGATTTATTATAATAATTTCCATATTTGAAGTGTTTCGAAATGATTTGAATGTTTGCGATATTATCTTTTAGTCAATTATTGGTAAAATAATATTTGTTTAATAGAAGTCTGAATGTGAAATGAGAACACAATTTCCAAAAACACCACCGGGAAGTGATTTGTTACAATAATTTCCATATTTGAAGTGTTTCGAAATGATTTGAATGTTTGCTACACAACCTTTTTTTTTAATTTATGCCAAAATAATGCTAAATTAGAAGATATTTGAGTGTAAAATATCAAAACAATATTTTAGAAAATCATATGCCATTGGTTTATTCCACTAACATCCATATTATTAGTATAACTGTTTGCGATATTAACTTTTTATGAATTTATGGTAAAATGATATCTAATTAGTGGAGTATTGAATGTGAAATATCATCATAATCACTGTAAATACTATCTGGTGGTGGTGTGTTCCAAAAATTTTCACATTGGTCTGTTTGAAAAAAAAATGATTTGAACCATTGTGATGTAATTTTTTTATGAATTTTTCGGAAAATGTGAGTAGAATTTTGATTCTAAAATGTCCACACAAACACTCAACTACAATCAGCATGTCTTTTGAATTCTCAGATTTATGTAGAGGATAATGACTTTCGATCTGTTAATAAGGAACTATAAATCAACGCTCTGTGAAATTCGTTTCGCCGATTATTTTTTTAATTTACCTGTATCAGTCAATAGAAATACGTCACCAGTCACCCGTGCCCGATCATCCGTGCATAATTAATTACTTTTCTTTCTATTCGTCATCCGTCATAATTCAAGAGTAAAGAGTCGTATCATTCATCAGTCATCAGTTAATTTCACTATTCATAAACTGTTTACATCACCAAATTACAAAAACAGGAAAACAGCAAACACCTACAATGGCCAGGAACTACAATCACATGCCACAATTTACAAGCAAACTGCACCAGAAAAACAATAATGAAAACAAGAGACAAACATAAATAACGATAATAAATGTCTAGATGAGCGATACATACACTTGAGGGCCTGTTTTTACTACTTAGAAATAAACATACGATGCAAACTGTACATACATGTATTATACACCCATTGATATGTGTGGACACATTAGTAGGGGAATGGCATTTTCAATAAAATTTTCTTATCCAAATTTTCGCCAAACAAATTCTCTGACCACCACCTGGATAAAAAAAAAATAAATAAAATAAAATTGGCCCTCATCCTGTCCAATGAAAGAGCTTTGTCCAAGAAATTTTCTCTAAATTTCCCATCACAGTCGCGAGGAAATCTAAAGTCCGTACCTTACCTTAGTTCCTGTGTAAAGTTCGCGTGCAGTTTTTTGATTTCATACATAATGTCTCAAATGTAGTGTTACCTTTAACAAGGCAAGCAAAGGTAGGGAAGAAAGCTTAAACGATTAAATAATGTTTTTATGCTTTTACTCATTGTCCTCTAGCTGCAACGTGGTTTGTTTCCCCGTACGCCACATTTCGTCCGTGGAGAATTATTGATCTTATGCTGTTTTCATGGTTTTGATTATTAAAAAAACAGGAAAACAGCAAACACCTACAATGGCCAGGAACTACAATCACATGCCACAATTTACAAGCAAACTTCACCAGAAAAACAAAAATGAAAACAAGAGACAAACACAAATAACGATAGGAACTCGGGATAGCCGGACTTGGTACCGGCACTAGCAAAAGCCAGTGGTAGGGTTAAACCGGTTTATGGGTATCCAAACCTCCCCTTTCTCTATCCCGTTTCCCTATAGTATCATTAACATGCGAATAAAACCCAATGCAGGTAGACTACTAACCCAATGACCACTATCTTGGAACAGAAAAAGCATATATGATAAAACGTAATTTTGAAAGAAGGGTCAAAGAGTGCTCGAAGCTAAACTGTCGGCTAGCTCAAGGAATCTAGTCTGCTGGTAAAACACTGTCGCACTACGGAAGAAAAATCAAACTCAAAACTCCCCGAAGGGTCTTGTAAAGAGTCTTCATGTATTTCAGTAGACATCGGCAGTATCAGTGAGAGGCCAGTATATATGTAAAGTCTTCAGGTCACTGGAATCCAAAGCCAATTTAACGGATTTGTTCGGAATATCTCGTCGATATCCACTATTACGTAAAGAATGTAAGTTACGTCCCAGTTTTTCTGGATTATTTATCAGTTTTTGACATTTTTTAACAACATTTCCATAAAATCGAGGATGAGAAATGCCCTTTGTAATTACTGTTTGCGAGTCACGTCATATCTAGTAATCAAATGTTCATATCTTCTGTAAAACTTCTTAAAAGTATTTAATAATTTATGAAATCTGTAACCTTGTTGTAAAAGTTTGGATTTGAGAGTAAGGTTACGCTCATTAAAATCATCAAGGGTGGAACAAATGCGAGCGAATCGTAGAAGTTGAGATATATACACCCCGTAGGATGGAGCTAGGAGAACGTCACCGTCAAGAAAGGGGAAATTAGTAATAGTAAAATCAAAATCATCCCTTTTATCATAAACTTTAGTTTTTAGCTCACCTGGCTATGCCAGGGTGAGCTTTTGCCATCACTTGGCGTCCATCGTCCGTCGTCCGTCCGTCGTCCGTCCGTCGTCCGTCGTCCGTCCGTCGTCCGTCGTCCGTCCGTCGTCCGTCGTCCGTCCGTCCGGCGTAAACTTTTCATTCAAAGATCTTCTCCTCTGAAACCACTGGGCCAATTGGAACCAAATTTGGTCACAATAGTCCTTGGGTGGTGTCCTTTAAAAAAGGTATCCGGCAGGTCCGTACCTCATCCAAGATGTCCGCCAGCGGGGAACATAGTTTTAACATTGGACCCTATGGGTAAACACATTCAAAGATCTTCTCAGAAACTACCAGTCCAATTATAACCAAACTTAGTCACAATGGTCCTTAGATGGTCCCTTCCAAAAAAAGTATCCGGCAGGTCCGTACCTAATCCAAGATGGCCGCCAGCGGGGAACATAGTTTTAACATTGGACCCTATGGGAAAGACAATCAAAGATCTTCTCAGAAACTACTTGTCCAATTATAACCAAACTTAGTCACAATGGTCCATAGATGGTTCCCTTCCAAAAAAGGTATCCAGCAGGTCTGTACCTAATCCAAGATGGCCGCCAGCTGGGAACATAGTTTTTACATTGGACCCTATAGGAAAGACATTCAAAGATTTTTTTCTCAGAAGCTACCCATCCAGTTATAACCAAACTTAGTCACACTGGTCATTAGATGGTCCCTTCTAAAAAAGGTAACCGGCAGGTCTGTACCTCATCCAAGATGGTCGCCAGCGGGAACATAGTTTTAACATTGGACCCTATTGAATATACATTCAAAGATCTTCTTCTCAGAAACTACTAGTCCCATTAGAACCAATCTAAGCCACAATGGTCCTTAGGTGGTCCCATCCAAAAAATGTATCTGGTAGGTCCGTACCTCATCCAAGATGGCCACCATCTGGAACATAGTTTTTACATTGGCCCTATTGATTTTAAGGGGAACCTCTGCCCAAATTTTTGAATTTTTGTTTGAAAAGTGGTCTGCATACTATGTATTACTTTAATTATCAGGGGAACCCCTGCCCAAATTTTTTTTGAATGGTGTTCCGTTATGGGTTGAAATGGATGGTGGATCTTTCGGTTGCCATGGAAACCAAACAAGAATACTGTAATTTTAGAAAAAAAAGTATTCTGCTAAATTTTATTTTTCGTTTTTCCTATTGGAAATGCCTTTTATCTATGTCAGCCATGGTCCAGGTGAGCGATACAGGCTCTTGAGAGCCTCTTGTTATTTTACCAGAGTCAATGGTGATACTTATATCCAGGAAAGGGCAGTATTTAGAATCATTGTTTGCCTTATTTAGTTTCAGTTGTTGTGGGTAAATGGTGTCAACATAAGCTAAAAACTGGGGATTGTCAATAGTAAGGATATCGTCAATATACCTGCTATTATCATTGAAAATAGAAATAAGTTTATCACTATTTGGTACATTTCCATTTTGTAGTTTTTTTCTTGAATTCCCGTTCGTAACAGAACAGAAAAAAAGCTCTGCAATGAGAGGTGCACAATTAGTACCCATGGGGATTCCAATGACCTGATGATACACAATGGTGCCGAAACGAACATAAATGTCTAGCAAGAGATTCAGTGCCTTAATCATATCATCACATGTCCAGGAGCATTAATTGTTGTAAGAGATATTGGAGAAGAATCCTTGCTTTTTGTATTAAAGAGTCTATTTCTTGTTCACATTTTATTCACTATCATTGACTTTAGTGAGCAGCGACATTAACCTAAATAGTCAGGTAAATGTGTCTAATCCTCATTTATCCCCAACTTTCTGTCATGCTTGTCTGTCTATTCATCACAAAGATTTGATACTGATACTGATACTCCTCTGATACTACTCAGCAGAACTTAATGATGTAGCAAGCACCACATGATGTTGTGCATATTACGTTTTGTCATATTACTGAATATTGACATAAATTTGACCAAACATGGCAGGAATGATGTATGGAAACTCCTTTACAATAAGTAATTCTCATGTACGTCATTCTAATTTGTTTAAAATACGACCGTCAGTATATAGCATAGTTTAAAATTGGACCCTGTTGGAAAACTTCATAAGCTCACCTGGTTAACGCCAGGGTGAGTTTTTGTCATCACGTTTCGTCTGTCGTCCGTTCAAACATTTAATTCAAAGATCATCGTCTCTGAAACTTTTTGGCCAATTGAAACCAAACTTGGCCACAATAGTCTTGAGATGGTCCCCTTCAAAAATGTTATTTTTAAGGTCGTCGCTATATCCAAGATGGCCGCAACGGGAACATAATTCAACATTGGACCCTATGCGAAAACACATTTAAAGATCTTGTCTGAAATTGCTGAGCCTATGGGAACCAAACTTGGTCATAATAGTCCTTGGGTGGTCCCCTGCAAAAAAGGTGTTTTTTACGACAGCGTTATGTCCAGACTGGCTGCCATCGTTGAACATGCTAGTAGTTTTAACATTGGACCATATGGGAAAACACATTCCAAGATCTTTCGCCCTCTGTGAAACAGCTAGGCCATTCGGAACCAAACTTGGCCGCAATAGTCTTTAGGCGGTCCCATGCAAAAAGGTGTTTTGTACATGTAAGTAAGCTCTATATCCACGACAGATGCTAGCAGTAAACATAGTTTAACATTAGATCCTGTATGAAAACACATTCAATGATCTTCCCTGCAACTGCTTAGCCAATTAGAACGAAACTAGGCCACAATAGTCCTTTGATGATCCCTGTGGAAGATGCAACCAAAGTTGGTCCCAACTGAAACACGTTAAAGGGTCTTGTCCTCTGAGAACACCATAGGCAAAGTGTAACCATAGTTTAATTTAGATCATTTAACAAAGAGTGTCTGTGTTAGCCAGGGTCCAGGTAAGCGATACAAGCTCTTGAGAGCCTCATGTTTTCATTAATCTGCTCTGAATGTATAATATAAAATTCGACCAAACTGTACTCGAATAATATATGGAAGGTCCTTTACGAAGTATGCTTATTTATTTAAGATACGACAACGTAGTACATAGCTTAACACTAGACCCTCACAGACAATCGTATTTTGATCATCTCCTCTGAAACGACAGAAGCAATCCAACCAAACTTTACAGTAATAATGTATGGAAAGGTCTTTCACAAAAACCAAAACTCATTTCTTTATGATCCACTTACAGAAAGATGACTGCGAGCGAGGAACATAGTTTAACCTTACAACAAATGATACAAGCATTATTTTAGCTGGTTTGAAACGTTTCAAGTTATACATTTGACCAATACGTACTGGAACACTATATATTGGTGGTTTCTTGATAATGATTGCTCAAATGAGTCTTCCAGGCAAAAAGACAAGGCTGACAGCATGGAATATTCATTTAACATTTAGCATATGAGAAACACATTTTGATTATTTCCTCTGAAAAACTCAATGAAGCAAATTCAACCATAATTTACAAGAATAATGCATGACAGCTCCTTGATAGCAAATATCCCATAGTGGTTCAGAAGATGTGATGTCGACCATAAAACTTAAGCATTAATGACTTCAAGTTATTGGAAACCCTTGTTTTAGTAACCTACTTGTGAACGAATAGGCTCTATTAAGGAAGTTACTGTATGGACCATATACCCTTAAGTAGCGAAAAACGGTTTGGAGAAATAAGCTCCATATGCTGGTGCTGTTTGAATGTTGCTACAAAGAAAGGGGGGGTTTACTATTGGAAAAAGAAGTAATCGCGTTTGTGATACAGCCTAGTTTTAAGTCTACATTTGTTGTCAGTTTCGTCAAGGAATAAGGCGGATGTGGAAGTGGTGTGGTATTTTAAAGTTTCAGCTCTTTTGGTAATATAAGTCCAGGGAAATCACCTAAGCTAGGGGTGTTTAGTGACAAAGTATTACCTATATAACGGAGGCCAAAATAAAATGATTGGGCTTATTTTTTACCTTTATTGTTTATGTCCATTGGAATTTCTTTAGTCTGTTAAAACTTACAAATATATTGTGGATTACAAACTTAATATTTAATCACTTCTTCCTCACTCAAATTCGATGATGTTTTTCACAAAGTATACTTGTTCACTACCCGGGCCTATAATAATGTACTTATATATCTGTTCACCGTTCTGATGGGAGAAACATCTATGAATTTAAGTTTTCCGCCGAAATTTCAGTTGTTCATGAGAAATGGTAGTACATTAGTGCAGAGAAGTCAAAAGTTTAAAAGCTGTTACAGTGTGAAAATGGTCTAGAGTTTAAGATGTCAAGAACATCTATATTTTTTCAACGTTCACATTTCGTTACTAACGCTTCTTGAAAATCAAGTATCAAAATATATTTTACAGCTGTCAAAATGGAGGTTAACAGCTTTGAAATAGGTTTTGTAGAACATTTTGTGGATCTAGTGGTGTACCATTGTACAGGCATTAGTTTAATTTGTGTACCCAGTACAACAAGGGGAGATCAATGTCTTCATCCTTGGCCGAAATCCCAAAGGAAAAGCAAAAGAAATGTATGACTGTTACATCTCCTCCTTAGACAAAGTAGTAGCTGTGTAGGATGAATTGCCTTAAGAATTACCAATTCCAAGTTCTTCTGCAGTAATTATTTTTACAGATAAGAATGATGTTATCATGGGGCCTTTTCTGCAGGAACAACGGGGTATTCGTCATGAATGGAGGACAAATATCGGGCAACATCAGTATTTTTGAAAATTGATGTTGATTTAGTTCTCAATTACCCTTGTAGCTGATCGATTCGGGAGCATAGACCTGATCACAACCTTAACCCAATCAAAAAGAGAATCGAGGTCTTCATCTTATTCCCGCTCAATCTGTTTTCTGGCATAGCCCTCAGCAGTATCCATAACATGCTTAAAATTTTGTTCCCGCTTGATGTATTGTGGTGCACGGAATTTAGGTCCTTTTGTTGGGATATTTTTTATAATGGAAGAACTTTAACTTGATGGAACATGTGGGCAAATAAAGTTATTGATGTTATTGTGTTTCTAAATGTAGAAAGTTGGGGAATGGCCAAAAAATGTGGGATTTGGGAAAAAGGGGCCAAAAAATGTGGGAATTGGGAAAAAAGGTCGAAAAAATCTTGGAATTGGGAAGACGGACCCCCGTGTCACCCCCTCACACTAATACACGACGCATTTTTTTGGCGAAACACAAGTCGGATGCGGATTTAACTTGATTTTCAAGCCGGAATATTCCTTATTTGGCTTTTTCATTGTGACGTCAAAACAGATTGACATACACTTTCCCACGAATTAGCTTCCTTTTCTCGTAAATATTGTCAGTTTCGTAAATTATATAAAATATCTCTCTTAATCAAACGGTGACATATAGGTTTTTTAAGCTCAACCTACAGCTGAAGTGTATACCTCTGAAATATCAACAAATAAAAAAAATCTATCTGATATTTATTTCATATGAAAGCCGAACAATAAGAATGTTTCCACAGTTCCCATTATATTCTGTGTAAATATCGCTGAAAATACTGAACTTAGCCTGATTTTGAAAGCCTGATAACAGGAAAAGATGATCGGTGACATATCATTTTTATTAACTCTGCCTCGTTTTGCCATCTTACCTATGTTTTGTGTAGCTAGAAGGGACAAAAGGGGACAAACTCGGAAATTAACCGTCATAAATGTGTGTATCGGGTACAAGCACTTGTTAATGGAGAAGATGTTCCATGTTGAAAAATTGTATTTGTCCATTTGTTTTTTACAATAAAATATGTTTTCATTACAAGCACTTGTCACAGATAAAAAAAATCCCCGTTACACTTCCATGTAAGAGTTTAGTGAGATGTGATTTTCAGTGTGGCACTTCTGAATTATTTCATATTTTGCCCACAATTATATTGGTGTAAATTTGACATCAATTCAATTTCTCCCATTACTCCCATTACTTTAAATGACCACCACTCATTTTCATTTGGAGGTAACTTTGTGTATAAAATCAATCAAAAGAATGCAACTTAGTGGAAAGATAGCAAATCAGATGGCACTTGACTAGTTGAATGTCTCGAGTTGCAAATGGAAGCACTTACCTCCGCTTTTATAAGGATGACACAAACAAAATTATGTTCGCTTAAATCAGAAACCATATCCCTGTTTGTGTGATATCCCCTAAAAAACTCAACCTCTTTTGATCATTCGTGTCTGCTTACTTTTCTCATTTGTATTTCTTAATTTTAAACTTATACTCCATATTCTTCATTGCTTATAAGAATCATTCACCTAGCTCTTTTACCTACACCGCTCGATGGACAAAGTACTAAAAATGTGGCTTGGATCATCTTTTTATTTGAAATGAAGTCAATTATTCCGATGTAACAGTTATACCATGCATGAAAGATTTACGGGATCAAAATAGCAAATTTTTGTAATTTTTTTATACGTAAACGTTTCCGTATACACATTCGATGCAAAAGGTCTAACAACATAAATACATAAGCATTTGCGAATACAGAAGCAAAAACGGAGAAAGAAAATTAAAATTTAAAAAAATTGAGACAGCATGTCAAAGAGAAAACAAATAATAAAAAAAAAACAAAAAAAAAAAAAAACAACAAATAAACGCCAACACACTTAGGCACTAGATCTGAATCCCCACATACACTGAAGGAATCATCAAAGGCCCCGGAAGGGTTAATATGATCTACTCCATGCGTGTTTAGGATCAATCAAAGGGATTCTATTTTAACTATGACTTAGAAAAGCTGTTTTACGACTTTTGAAACCCATGCAAATTTTGCATTCACTCCTTGTTCTCTGTACCTTTGTACAACTAAGAGTTCATTCCCCTCTGTTAATAAACAGATTTGATTGAAATCATTTATGTAACATCGGAAAAGGAGAAATGAGAAAGATTAGCGAATTTTTGCAAGTACTATTATACTTATATAGTACTACTTTAATGAAAAACTGGTCATTATCTTGAATTTAGACTGCCACTAGCGACTGCACCGTATGGGAACGACACCGGATATTGATACTACCGAAGCGGACGAATGATATTACTTTAGCCTGAGTGAACGTGAATAATCGCACTTTTGTTATATTTCTTGTCAAATCACGAAAACAAAGTTATGAACGTGTACGGCGACTTGTAGAATATTCCAGATAATTAACAAGTCGCCCTACTCTTTCATAACTTTGTTTTTGTGATTAAAGTTACATAACAACTTTCTTATACATGGATTTGCTTAATCTTAATCTAAGGGTAAAATTATTGATCTAAAGGGTGTATTTTTTCAACACAACTCGCCTGAAATCGTTTGCTTTTGAAGAAAAAAAACATCCCGTTGGGACATTTTGGCGGTACTAGGCGACGCGTTTTCATCTCTAATTTTTATTTATTGCTTTCTTCTATGTTTATACGACTATTATAAATTCTGATGATCACACACATTTCTGGTCACAAATATTAGAAAGGAATATAATAAAACTGCGATCATGCTAAAGTTATATCAATCGTCCGCTTCGGTAGTACCAATATCCGGTGTCGTTTCCATACGGTGGAGTGGTATTGACTAAGATGGTCATTATCAATATCGAAGTCAAAACTAATGTTTCAAAGGCAGTTTTAATTTCACGATGAAAATGACCACTTTTTAATTAATTATTATTCCTATTCGAAGAGGGCACCATTACATTTTTGTACATTCTGCCATGCATTTGTAAACATCAAAATGGCACGTTGATGATAATGAATGGCAAGTCAGTCAGAGTTTGATAATGACATGAAAAAAATGTTTCGAGTTCCAGCTTAAAATTTTGAAATGCAATGGAGGGAAAACATTCGTCAGACAAAAAAAATCAAAAAAAAAAAATCAAAATTTAAAATGTCATTTTGATGGTTATAAATCCGGGAAAGTCTTAACAACTGTCATTCTTCATTAAATGAAATATAAATTATAGTTTATGAAGAAAAAATATCACCCGATTGTTAATTTCAAACTTATATGAAATAATGATAATAATAATAATAATGATAATAACTAGTTTTGCAATTGCAAGCAATAGCTGATGTCGCCCCTGACAGCCAATTCGATGACTCCAGCTTGTTCGCAGCATCAAAATCTACATAGAAATCAATTTTCGTTGAAATCGGGCAAAGTTGAAATTTTTAACGTATTTGGGCAGTCATCTTGAAAATGGCACCCATTTTGAAATTTTTTTTCGTAGCCTACACCCCACCAGATAGTGATCCAGCTTTGTACCAAATATGATTGAATTCTGTCCAAGCATGATTGAGAAAATTAAAATTTTAGTTGAAATTGGACGAATTTATAATTTTTCGTATTTCGGTCGCCATCTTGGAAATGACGGCAACTTTGAAAAAAAATTTACTTACATGCACCTCTCCAGATAGTGGTCCAGTGGTCCAACTTTGTACCAAATAGGAATGATTTCTGTTCAGGCATCATTGAGATATAAGCCGGACAAAAAGAGGTGGGAGAAAGAAAGAAAGCGTAATAATAATAATAATAATAATAACGAGTGATGATATGTTTGCATGCAAACTTAAGTCACCCAAACCAGATTCCATGCTCACTTGCTCTTTGAAAAAATGCTGTGTTTATATGTATCACAAATGATTGTAATAATGTGCTCATTACTTATTCTTAACTCGTCATGTTTTCGTCTATCAGTGCTTTTAGTGCTTTGATTCACATGTCAAATTATTTCTGGATTGTGTCAGAAAGAAAGTTGCGTCACAATGTTTTAATGATTGATTCATCGATGAAACCAACATTCCAAGCTTAATATGTATATTTATTGATACTTAAATATGAAATAAAGTTATGCGGGTGTGACTTGGACCTTTGACTTTGACCTCATTTTGAAGATCCTGTCTTCCTAAACATTTTGTATATTTGAATGTCTTTTTGTGTCTTCAATGGTATTTGAGCTATAAGCAAAAAAAAAAAAAAAAACAAAATTGGACACGAAAATCGGGTTTTGGTCCATAGGTCCAAAACGGTTGGTCCAATAATTTTGGACCCAATGTAACAAATGTAGATCTCAACAAGACACACATTTTTGCAATTATATGTTATCAGCTATCTATTACGGTTTATGAGTTAATCCAATTAAAAGATCTAGGGTCAAAGTTCAAAGTGATCAATAACCTTTGACCTTTGCATTTTTAAATGTAACACATATCAAGTAAGGTGAATGGAAAAGGTTTTAGGTTTCCATCTCTTACCGTTTTTGAGAAAAAGCCTATTTAAAGATATTATGAAATTTTCAAGGGGCATAACTCCTGAATGGTCCATCGTAGAGTTTCGGTCCAAATGTAACAAATGTCTGTCATGACCAAACAAACATTTTTGTCATTACATATAATCAGCTATCTTGTACGGTTTCTGAGTTATACCAATAAGAAGATTTGAGGTCAAAGTTCAAAGTGACCAATTACAGTGGTCATTTTGGAAAGTCCAAAACCTTTGTACACATCTTGGGGTTGGTATCTACAATGGTCCAAAGTTTCATAAAGTTTGGTCCACCCATCTCTGAAAAAATGTTTGGACAATGTTCGAAAAATCATTGAGGAAAAATAATAATAATAAACAGAGTAAACACAATAAGTCCCCAAACTTCGTTTGGGTGACTTAATAATAACTAGTATTAATTGTGTTTGGATGCAAACACAAGTAGTCTCCCAAACGAACTCCCATATTAGAATTCAAAGGCTTTAGATGAGACCCACAGATTTTAAACAACTTTCCTGTCAAAATTCATTCTGTATTTTCCCACCCTTTTACCGTTTCCATGGCAACGGTCGCCATTTTGAAGTCTTTGAGGCCGGAACCCAATTCTACACATGTTAGTCAACCTTTACATAAAATATCATCAAATTCTGAGCACTTTGATTTTCCCGCCTTTTTTACCATTTCCATGGCAATGGTCGCCATTTTGAAGTCTTGGAGATCGAAACCCAATTCTACATATATAAGCCAACACACCTGTAAAATTTCATCCAATTCTGAACACTTTGATTTTCCCTCCATTTTTACCGTTTCCATGGCAACGGTCGCCATTTTAAAGTCTTGGAGACCGGAACCCAATTCTACACTTGCTAGGTAACCTTCCTGTAAAATTTCATCCAATTCTAAGCACTTCGATTTTCCCACCCTTTTTAACGTTTCCATGGCAACGGTCGCCATTTTGAAGTCTTGGACACCGGAACCAAATTCTCCACTTGTTAGGCAACGTTCCTGTAGAATTTCGTCCAGTTCTGAGTACTTTGATTTTCCCGCCTTTTTTACCATGTCCATGGCATCAGTCACCATCTTGAAGTCTTGAAGACCAGAAGTCAATTCTACACATGTAAGGCAACCTTCCTGTACAATTTCATCTAAATCTGACCACATTGATTTTCCCGCCTTTTTTACCATTTCCATGGCACCGGTAGTCATTTCGAAGTCTTGGAGACCAGAAGTCAATTCTACACATGTAAGGCAAACTACCTGTAAAATTTCATCCGATTCTGAGTACTTTGATTTTCCCGCCTTTTTACCATTTCCATGGCACCGGTAGTCATTTTGAAGTCCTGGAGACCAGAAGTCAATTCTACACATGTAAGGCAACCTACCTGTAAAATTTCATCCGATTCTGAGTACTTTGATTTTCCCGCCTTTTTACCATTTCCATGGCACCGGTAGTCATTTTGAAGGCTTGGAGACCAGAAGTCAATTCTACACATGTAAGGCAACCTACCTATAAAATTTCATCCAATTCTGAGCACTATGATTTTCCCGCCTTTTTTACCATTTCCATGGCACCGGTAGTCATTTTGAAACTTCCAAGACTGGAATGCACATCTTGGGATGGGGTTCTATCATCATGTGAAGTTTTGTTTAGATTGGATGAGTGGTGTCCGAGAAAACTGATGGACGAAGTTGAGACAGAAAACGGAAGAAAAAGAATAATAACAAGTTATAACTGTGTTCGCAAGCGAAGCACAAAAGTCTCCCAAACAAACTCCCATATCGGATTCCTGGGCATTATAAAACCCCCTTTGAAAAACAAATTGAGCAGGGGTTCCCCTTATAATTTGCTTTATACATATAGTTGAAATCGAAACAACACACAGCATAAAACACGTTTTTCTCAAAATTAAAGCTTTCTGGTTTGGTTTCCATGGCAACCAAATGTTCCATTATCCATTACAACCAATTTTGTACCTGGTTCCAAATAAAAATTTGGGCAGGGGTTCCCCTTATAACCTAAAAATGATACATATAGCTGTAATGAAAATACAATAATCAATAATAATTACGTTTTCTCAAAATTTCAACTTTTTTGAATGGTTTCCATGGAAACGGAATTAATTTTTGAATTTCCAATCCCGTGGAACCCTTTCTAACATGAATCACATCTTCCCTATGTTATTTCGTGGAGTTACAGTAAATAGTTTTTAAGATACAGTAAAAAAATTGTGAAAAAAATTCAAAATTTCATTTTCCCATAGGGTTAACATGGAGGACCCACCCCTCTTTGAACCCCCAAATGTACCCTAATAAACCCCCTTTTGAAAAATTTTTGCATGTTGCACAACTAAATATATGGGGCTAACATCCTACAAAGTTTGAAAGCTGTAGGTGAAATAGTATCTGAGATCTGGTTCGGTCAGTTCATCCGGACGAGAAGAAAGAAAGAAGAATAATAACAAATTATAACGGTGTTCGCAAGCGAAACACAAAAGTCTCCCAAACGAGCTCCCATATCGGATTTCTGGGCATTATAAAACCCCTTTTAAAAAAAATTGAGCAGGGGTTCCCGTTATAATACCGGGATCAAGTACGTTTGATATTCGACGTTCGATATTCGACATTCAGAATTATGAATATCAAAATGAATATCAAACGGTAATTTTTTACCGTTTGATATTCATTCGATATTCATGATAATTGTTATGAAATGAAGCAAAAAAACTTGAATATCGAATGAATATCAAACGGTAAAAAAGCAACGTTTGATATTCATGTTTATTGCAATTCACTGAATAAGAGAAATATGAATATCAAATGAATATCAAACTAAGATTTATGTCAGTTCGATATTCGTTTGACATTCGTTTCCGGACTGTTCATGCGGTATACAACGGATTTGAATACCAAATGAATATCAAACTGGGATTTTTTCAGTTAGATATTCGTTTGACATCCGTTTTCGGGTTATTCATTGAATGTGCAACGTAGATGAATATCAAATTAATATCAAACTTGAATTTTTTCAGTTCGATATTCGTCTGACATTCGTTTTCGGGTCATTCATTGAATATACAACATAGATGAATATCAAATGAATATCGAACTGAATTTTTGTCAATTCGATATTCGTTTGACATTCGTTCCCGGACTATTTATGCAACTGGGATAAATATCAAATGAATATCAAACTGAAATAGTTTCAGTTCGATATTCGTTTGACGTTCGTTTCCGGACTGTTCATGCCGTATTCAACGGATCTGAATATCAAATGAATATCAAACTGGGATTTTTGTCAGTTTGATATTCGTTTGACATTCGTTTTCGGGTCATTCATTGAATGTGCAACGTAGATGAATATCAAATGAATATCAAACTGAATTTTTTTCAGTTCGATATTCGTTTGACATTCGTTTTCGGGTCATTCATTGAATATACAACGTAGATGATTATCAAATGAATTTTTGTCAGGACAGTTCGATATTCGTATGACATTCGTTTTCGGGTCATTCATTGAATATACAACGTAGATGAATATCAAATGAATATCAAATTGAGATTTTTGTCAGTTCGATATTCGTTTGACATTAGTTCCCGGACTATTTATGCAACTAGGATGAGTATCGAATGAATATCAAACTGAAATTGTATCAGTTCGATATCCGTTTGACATTCGTGTCCGGACTGTTCAAGCGGTATCAAACGGATTTAAATATCAAATGAATATCAAACTGTAATTTTTGTCAGTTATATATTCGTTTCACATTCTTTTTCGGGTCATTCATTGAATGTGCAACATAGATGAATATCAAATGAATATCAAACTGAAAATTTTTCAGTTCGATATTTGTTTCACATTCATTTTGGGTCATTCATTGAATATACAACGTAGATGAATATCAAATGAATATCAAACTGAGATTTCTGTCAGTTCGATATTCGTTTGACATTCGTTCCAAGACTATTTCTGCAACTGGGATGGATATCGAATGAATATCAAACTGAAATTGTTTCAGTTCGATATTCGGTTGACATTCGTTTCCGGACTATTAATGCAACTGGGATGAATATCGAATGAATATCAAACTGAAATTCTTTCAGTTCGATATTCGTTTGACATTCGTTTCCGGACTATTTATGCAACTGGAATGAATATCGAATGAATATCAAACTGAAATTCTTTTAGTTTGATATTCGTTTGACATTCGTTTCCGGACTATTTATGTAACTGGGATGAATATTGAATGAATATCAAATTGAAATTGTTTCAGTTCGATATTCGTTTGACATTCGTTTCAGGACTGTTCATGCGGTATACAACGAATTTGAATATCAAATGAATATCAAACTGGGATTTTTCTCAGTTTAATATTCGTTTGACATTCGTTTTCGGGTCATTCATTGAATGTGCAACGTAGATGAATATCAAATGAATATCAAACTGGATTTTTTTTCAGTTCGATATTCGTTTTCGGGTAATTCATTGAATGTACAACGTAGCTGAATATCAAATGAATATCAAAGTGAATTTTTTACAGTTCGATATTCGTTTGACATTCATTTTTGGTCATTCATTGAATATACAACGTAGATGAATATCAAATGAATATCAAACTGAGATTTTTGTCAGTTCGATATTCGTTTGACATTCGTTCCAGAACTATTTATGCAACTGGGATGAATATCGAATGAATATCAAACTGAAATTGTTTCAGTTCGATATTCGTTTGACATTCGTTTCCGGACTATTTATGCAACTGGGATGAATATCGAATGAATATCAAACTGATTTTGTTTCAGTTCGATATTCGTTTGACATTCGTTTTCGGGTTTTTCATTGAATGTACAACGTAGATGAATATCAAACTGAGATTTTTGTCAGTTCGATATTCGTTTGACATTCGTTTTCGGGTCATTCATTGAATATACAACGTGGATGAATATCAAATGAATATCAAACTGATTTTGTTCAGTTCGATATTCGTTTAACATTCGTTTTCGGGTCATTCATTGAATATAGAACGTAGATGAATATCAAATGAATATCAAACTGAATTTTTTTCAGTTCGATATCCGTTTGACATTGGTTTTCGGGTCATTCATTGAATATACAACGTAGATGATTATCAAATGAATATGAAACTGGGATTTTTGTCAGTTTGATATTCGTTTTCGGGTTATTCATTGAATGTGCAACGTAGATGAATATCAAATGAATATGAAACTGAAATATTTCAGTTCGACATTCGTTTTCGGGTAATTCATTGAATGTACAACGTAGCTGAATATCAAATGAATATCAAACTTAATTTTCTACAGTTCGATATTCGTTTGACATTCATTTTGGGTCATTCATTGAATATACAACGTAGATGAATATCGAATAAATATCAAACTGAGATTTTTGTCAGTTTGATATTCGTTTGACATTCGTTCCAGGACTATTTATGCAACTGGGATGAATATCGAATGAATATCAAACTGAAATTGTTTCAGTTCGATATTCGTTTGACATTCGTTTCAGGACTGTTCATGCGGTATACAACGGATTTTATATCAAATGAATATCAAACTGGCATTTTTGTCAGTTTAATATTCGTTTGACATTCGTTTTCGGGTCATTCATTGAATGTGCAACATAGATGAATATCAAATATCTAAATACCGAAGTTACTGTGAATTTACTTTCTGCATATGCGCATTTCGACAACTTATGTCTCTTCAGTGCAGATAGAATCTAAACGTTTAATCAAATGAATATCAAACTAGAATTTTTTCAGTTCGAAAGTCGTTTGACATTCGGTTTTGGGTAATTCATTGAATGTTCAACGTATATGAATATCAAATGAATATCAAACTGAATTTTTTTCAGTTCGATATTCGTTTGACATTCATTTCGGGTCATTCATTGATTATACAACGTAGATGAATATAGAATGAATATCAAACAGATTTTTGTCAGTTCGATATTCGTTTCACATTTGTTCCAAGACTATTTTTGCAACTGGGATAAATCTCGAATGAATATCAAATTGAGATTTTTATCAGTTCGATATTCGTTTGACATTCGTTCGCGGACTATTTATGCAACTGGGATGAATATCGAATGAATATCAAACTGAAATTGTTTCAGTTCGATATTCGTTTGACATTCGTTTCCGGACTGTTCATGCAATATACAACGGATTTGAATATCAAATGAATATCAAACTGGAATTTTTGTCAGTTTATATTCGTTTGACATTAGTTTTCTTGTCATTCATTAATTGGGCAACATAGATGAATATCAAATGAATATCAAACTGGAATTGTTTTCAGTTCGATATTCGTTTGACATTCGTTTTTGGGTAATTCATTGAATGTACAACGTATATGAATATCAAATGAATATCAAACTGAATTGTTTTCAGTTCGATATTTGTTTCACATTCATTTCGGGTCATTCATTGAATATACAACGTAGATGAATATCAAATGAATATCAAACTGAGATTTCTGTCAGTTCGATATTCGTTTGACATTCGTTCCAAGACTATTTATGCAACTGGGATGAATATCGAAGGAATATCAAACTGAAATTGTTTCAGTTCGATATTCGTTTGGCATTTGTTTTCGGACTATTTATGCAACTGGGATGAATATCGAATGAATATCAAACTGAAATTCTTTCAGTTCGATATTCGTTTGACATTCGTTTCCGGACTATTAATGCAACTGGGATGAATATCGAATGAATATCAAATTGAAATTGTTTCAGTTCGATATTCGTTTGATATTCGTTTCAGGACTGTTCATGCGGTATACAACGAATTTGAAAATCAAATGAATATCAAACTGGGATTTTTGTCAGTTTGATATTCGTTTGACATTCGTTTTCGGGTCATTCTTTGAATATACAACGTAGATGAATATCAAATGAATATCAAACTGAGACTTTTGTCAGGTCAGTTCGATATTCGTATGACATTCTTTTTCGGGTCATTCATTGAATATACAACGTAGATGAATATCAAATGAATATCAAATTGAGATTTTTGTCAGTTGGATATTCGTTTGACATTAGTTCCCGGACTATTTACGCAACTAGGATGAATATCGAATGAATATCAAACTGAAATTGTTTCAGTTCGATATTCGTTTGACATTCATGTCCGGACTGTTCATCCGGTATCAAACGGATTTAAATATAAAACGAATATCAAACTGGGATTTTTGTCAGTTAGATATTCGTTTCACATTCTTTTTCGGGTCATTCATTGAATGTGCAACATAGATGAATATCAAATTAATATCAAACTGAAATTTTTTTCAGTTCGATATTTGTTTTACATTCATTTCGGGTCATTCATTGAATATACAACGTAGATGAATATCAAATGAATATCAAACTGAGATTTCTGTCAGTTCGATATTCGTTTGACATTTGTTCCAAAACTATTTACGCAACTGGGATGAATATCGAATGAATATCAAACTGAAATTGTTTCAATTCGATATTCGTTTGACATTCGTTCCAAAACTATTTACGCAACTTGGATGAATATCGAATGAATATCAAATTGAAATTGTTTGAGTTCGATATTCGTTTGACATTCATTTCAGGACTGTTCATGCGGTAAACAACGAATTTGAATATCAAATGTATATCAAACTGGAATTTTTTTCAGTTCGATATTCGTTTTCGGGTAATTCATTGAATGTACAACGTAGCTGAATATCAAATGAATATCAAAGTGAATTTTTTACAGTTCGATATTCGTTTGACATTCATTTTTGGTCATTCATTGAATATACAACGTAGATGAATATCAAATGAACATCAAACTGAGATTTCTGTCAGTTCGATATTCGTTTTACATTCGTTCCAAGACTATTTATGCAACTGGGATGAATATCGAAGGAATATCAAACTGAAATTGTTTCAGTTCGATATTTGTTTGGCATTTGTTTCCGGACTATTTATGCAACTGGGATGAATATCGAATGAATATCAGACTGAAATCTTTTTCAGTTCGATATTCGTTTGACATTCGTTTTCGGGTCATTCATTGAATATAAAACGTAGATGAATATCAAATGAATATCAAACTGAGATTTTTGTCAGTTCGATATTCGTTTGACATTCGTTTCCGGACTATTGATGCAACTGGGATGAATATCGAATGAATATCAAACTGAAATTGTTTCAGTTCGATATTCGTTTGTCATTCGTTTCCAGACTGTTCATGCGGTATACAACGGATTTGATTATCAAATGAATATCAAACTGGAATTTTTGTCAGATCGATATGCGTTTGACATTCGTTTCGGGTAATTCATTGAATGTGCAACGTAGATGAATATCAAATGAATATCAAATTGGATTTTTTTCAGTCCGATATTCGTTTGACATTCGTTTTTGGGTAATTCATTGAATTTACAACGTAGATGAATATCAAATATCAAACTGAATTTTCTTTCTGTTTGATATTCGTTTAACATTCGTTTTGGGTCATTCATTGAATATACAACGGAGATGAATATCAAATGAATATAAAACTGAGATTTTTGTAAGTTCGATATTCTTTTGACATGCGTTTCTGGACTATCTATGCATCTTGAATGAATATCGAATGAATATCAAACTGAAATTGTTTCAGTTCGATATTCGTTTGACATTCATGTCCGGACTGTTCATCCGGTATCAAACGGATTTAAATATAAAACGAATATCAAACTTGGATTTTTGTCAGTTAGATATTCGTTTCACATTCTTTTTCGGGTCAATCATTGAATGTGCAACATAGATGAATATCAAATTAATATCAAACTGAAATTTTTTTCAGTTCGATATTTGTTTCACATTCATTTCGGGTCATTCATTGAATATACAACGTAGATGAATATCAAATGAATATCAAACTGAGATTTCTGTCAGTTCGATATTCGTTTAACATTCGTTCCAAAACTATTTACGCAACTGGGATGAATATCGAATGAATATCAAACTGAAATTGTTTCAGTTCGATATTCGTTTGACATTCGTTCCAAAACTATTTACGCAACTTGGATGAATATCGAATGAATATCAAATTGAAATTGTTAGAGTTCGATATTCGTTTGACATTCATTTCAGGACTGTTCATGCGGTAAACAACGAATTTGAATATCAAATGTATATCAAACTGGAATTTTTGTCAGTTTAATATTCGTTTGACATTCGTTTTCGGGTCATTCATTGAATGTGCAACGT
>MJUU01005586.1:5909-26432 GCA_002080025.1 Modiolus philippinarum
TGGGCGGTGCTGGCGGCCCTTCACCATGAGGAAGTCGACCAGAAATCCACCAACCGCGTAGGTCAGTACAAGAAATTTGAAGATGAGCTAAAATTCGAAGGCACCGACTTTCCAGTCTCGCTCAAGGCGATCGATAAGTTCGAGAGGCAGAATCCCACCATTAACGTCAACGTCTATGGCTTCGATGGCGTAAAGAAGGGTGAAGATGAGGAAGAGGATCTTCAGATCTACCCCATCAAGATATCCAAGAATACGGGCTCCACCCACGTAGATCTCCTCTTCCTGACTCGCGAAGGCAAGCAGCATTACTGCTGGATCAAGAGCCTCTCTCGACTTCTGAGCTCCGAGGTGACGGAGCACGGTCATGAGCTTTTCTTCTGCCGCAGATGCCTCTCCCACTTTACAAGGCAGGATATCTTGGACGATCATATGGAATATTGCAGCCAGAAGGATGCGGTTCGAGATGCCGGAAGAAGGGACCGCCATAGCCTTCCATAACCACAAAAAGATGATGAGAGCTCCATTCGTCATCTATGCGGACTTTGAGTGCTTCACGGAGAAGCTCAGCACCTGCCAGCCGGATCCATCACACTCCTACACGAAGGCCTACCAGCTTCATCGACAATCGGGCTTCTGCTATTACATGAAGTACGCTCATGGTGATTACAAGGCCCCAGTCGTCTACTGTGGGGAGGATGCAGCCAAGAAATTCGTGGAGTGTATGGAGGAGGAAGTGCGAGCCATCGGTAAGATATACAAGGAGAATAAGCCCATAGTGTTGACCGACGAGGACAAGGAGAGCTTCGAAGAAAGCACGCACTGCCACATTTGCGGGGATGAATTGGGAGTGGATAATGTTCGGGACCATGACCATCTTACCGGGAAATATCGTGGCGCAGCACACAACCAGTGCAATCTGGACTTCCAGCTCCCGAAGCACGTCCCCATCCTCTTCCACAACTTGAGTGGAATATGATTCCCACATCTTCGTCAAGGAGCTTGGATTCACTGAGGGTAAGATCGATTGCATCCCAAATACCGATGAGAAATATATCAGCTTTTCCAGATTCATCGATTCGATGCGCTTCTTACTCGGCTCGCTGGATGAAGCTAGCCAAGAGCCTCACCCCCGACCAATTCAAGACTGTGAAAGCAAGATTTGGCGATCGCCACGAGCTGATGATTCGGAAGGGGGTATTTCCCTACGATTATATGGATGGGGAGGCCAAGCTGGAAGAAACTCAGCTCCCACCCAAAGAAGCTTTCTACAGCACATGTTACGCGGAGGGCATCACCGACGAAGACTACGCGCACGCCCAGAGAGTCTGGGAGACCTTTGAGTGCAAGACCCTACGCGACTACCATGATCTCTACCTAGAGACCGACGTCTTGCTGCTTGCCGACATCTTCGAGAATTTCAGGGATATCTGCCAGACTCATTATGGGCTTGATCCTGCCAACTTCTACACATCGCCCGGATTGTCCTACGACGCTGCCCTCAAAACCAGTGGGCAAAGATTTGAGCTTCTCTCCGATCCGGACATGCTGCTAATGTTCGAGAGGGGCACCAGAAGAGGAGTCGCCATGATCTTCCACCGCTACGGCAAGGCTAATAATCCCTACATGACCGACTACGACGCCTTTCAGCCCACCAAGCATCTCACCTACCTCGACGCCAATAATCTCTACCAGTGGGCGATGTTGCAGCCTCTCCCCACGGGAGATTTCAAATGGATCGAGCCAGAGAAGATCGATGAGATCTTGGAATATCCCGACGACCACGAATATGGGGCCATGGTAGAATGCGATCTCGAATATCCACAGGATCTTCACGACGCCCACAACGACTACCCTCTCGCGCCCGAGACCGTAGAGATCGACAAAGTCCGCAAGCTGGTGCCTCATCTAGGCAAGCGTGAGAAAAACACCCTCCACTATCGAAATCTCAAGATGTATCGGAAGAGGGGGATGAAGCTCACCAAAGTCCATCTGATCATCAGGTTCAGGGAATCCCCATGGCTCAAGAAATATATCGACCTTAATACCGCTCTCCGCGCCAAGGCCAAAACCGACTCCGAAAAAGGATTTCTTCAAGCTCATGAATAATTCGGTCTTCGGCAAGACCATGGAGAATATCCAGAAGCATGTAGACGTCAGGCTGGTCACCAACGAAAAGCAGGCCCCGAAGCTCGTGGCCAAGCCCAACTTGGAACGTCGGGTGGTTTTCACCGAGAATCTAGCAGCCGTCCACATGAAGAAGACCAAGCTGAAATTTGATAAGCCTTTCTACCTAGGAGCCTGCATCTTGGATATTTCGAAGCTTCTCATGTACGATTTTCACTATGGATTCATGAGGAACATGTACGGTGATCGCGCACGGCTTCTATTCACCGACACAGACAGCTTGGCCTATGAGATCAAGACCGACGACTTCTACCAGGATATCGCTCCACAGGTCCAGGAAAAATTCGATACGTCCAACTACCCGGACGAGCATTCCTCCGGCATCCCCATCGGCGTGAATAAGATCCTCGGGGTATTTAAGGACGAGTGCAGTGGCAAGGCCATGACCGAATTCGTGGGGCTCCGGGCGAAGCTATACGCTTTCAAGGTGGATGACGGTGAGACCACCAAGAAGGCGAAGGGAGTCAGCAAGAGCGTCATCAGGCGCAGCATCGCCGTCGAGGACTACAAGCGATGCCTCACCACCCAGCAAGAAATCCATCGTCCGATGAATATCCTCCGGAGCCATCTCCTTCAGATCTACGCCGAGGAGATCAACAAGATCGCGCTCTCCGCCAAGGACGACAAGCGTCACATCCTCCCCGACGGCATCAGCACCCTCGCCCACGGACACTATCGAATCGCCTGCAATTGAGGTGAGATCATCCCCTCTGCACTTATAAGGCTCTGACGGGTGCGGATGCCCATCCCACACTTAGTAGGCTCTTGGGGGTGCGGATGCCCATCAAGACTGCCCATACTTAGATAAATGAGCAGCATACGAGTGCACGACATCTTCCTCCCCCACCAGCCCCTCTCGAATCTAGAGCTGGAGGAGGGGTATTCATGCGCAATGCCCTACCGCCCACCCCACGCCCCATCGAATGCGGCATCCTGAATCACGACGTGCTGGCATAAGAAGTCTACTTCGATCCCTACGGCCTACCCCCACCCAACGAGATCGTCGACTATCTGAGGCCGGAGATTCGACATAATACCGATGAGCTTCAGCGTCGCGGCGACGTGGTCTGTGGGCACTTTGCTTGCACATCTCGAAGCTTCTTTCGGAAGGTTGGACGCTCGAGGAGGCCATCTTCGACCTACAGATAAATGGATAAATTTGGATCTCACTCGAGGAAGCGTATGCCCGTCTGGCGGATGCTTCAGAATCTCAATATGAGCGATCATCGCATCACCAGTCTTGGATTACCGCGGGATAGCTCGGACGCCGTGACGAAGAAATGGGTCACTCAGCAGCTGAAAGAAAGTATGAAAGACACGGACGACCTAGATTCGGAAATTAAGCAGATGCAGATGACCATCAAGCGGATGCAAAGGGAGTACGACGCATCCCTCAAAGACCTTACCAAAAAGCTGGTGACCAAAGTCGATAAGTCAGAGTGTGTCTCGACCAATGGTGGTTTGATGACTACGAATCTAGACATGCAGAAATATCGCGTGCTAAATCTTCCACTCCCCCAGACGGATAATGAGCCCATCACCGGCGGTGGGAGTCATTTTGATGGATCGATGCTTGATGGTATTATACTGGCGGACGAGATCGTCCAAGACGGGGAGGTAGGTGTGCGTAGAATTGGCTGAGAAGTACTTGAACATCTTCTCCTTCATGGTACGATCCCAGCGCTCCACCACGCTCAATTTCTCCTCATTCTCCGTAGAGTAGAGCTCGACGTCGTGCTTCTGGAGCAGATCCTTCATCTCACGATTATCGGTCCATAGCTTCTCGGGCTTGCGATCCTTGAAGACGGTCCGGAAGGCATCTCGCACCGTCACACCTTTCTTATCTTTGAGCGGCACCAACCAGCCATACTTGGAGAAGACGTCGATGATGCTCAAGAGGTATTTGAAACCTCGATTATCGCGGGAGAAGGCGCTCATATCTACGAGATCGGCTGCCCAGGTCTCGTCCACCCCACCTACCACCATGCGACGCTTCTGAAATTTGCGTCTAACTGGCTTATGTAGCTCTTCGGCTAGCTCATCCGACCAGCGCACTTTTTTTCTTCACGCCCAGCCCAAATCGTGCCTTGGTGCCGATGATGGGTCTGACGATACTTCGATCCATGCGCTCGCGGACCGTGGGCTGCTGGATGCCGTCCAGCTCCTTGAGCATGGTCTTATCGGAGATGGAATTGCGGGCGGCCGTATCCTGATGCTGAGCATAGCAGAGATCGTGGTGATAGGAGGCCTAATCCACGCGGTTGATGGGCATCGACCAAGGTTTGGGGGTGCCGTCTGGCTTCAGACGCTTATGAAGCTTGGTGCCGGGTCCGGTGAAATTATGCCCTGGTAAGTGTATTTCCACCGGCATGCGATTGAGCATCTTATTCCAGAGCCCAGCGCCCGAGGAAGCGATAAATTGGGACTTCTGGTAGCCACAGACGGCGCAGGTTCCGACCTTCCGCAGCCTCCCATTGCTTGCCACCACCTCACGGACCCCTAGCATATCGGTGGGCTTTCGACATTCCAAGCAATACATTGCCATTTTATATAGATAAATGGACGTCGAGGACCTTACGTACGGCGAGCCTACCGCCAGTAGGCATTATCACTTTCTCCGCCCGCAGCGATCCATCCGAGGTCTGATCATCGGAAAATCGGACTGCGGCAAGACGACGCTGCTGAATAACCTCCTCCTGCGCGACGGATGGCTCGACTACGATCGACTCCACGCCTTCGGAAAATCGGTCCACCAGCCCATTTATCAGATGCTGCAGCGGGCGCTTGGGAAAGGATTTTCGAAAGGCGACATCCGCGAGCTTCTTTCCATCAAGGATCGCTATCCGCACTCCTTGATCGACGTGGTGGACGAAATGAAGCCTACGCCCAAACCAAGTGGTATCGAGCCCTTCTTCTTCGAGCAGGTGACCGACGTGCCCGACTCCCGCGACCTCGACCCCTCTCGTAAGAATCTCATGGTCTTCGACGACTTGATGCTCAGCAAGCAGAGCAAGTGCGAAGATTACTACGTGCGAGGGCGCCATTATAACGTCGATTGCTTCTGCCTCTGCCAAAATTACTTCAAGCTCCCGCGACATCGATCCGGGAGAATACTAATTTCATCTTACTCTTCGGGCAGGATGCCAAGAATCGCGATCATATCCGCCGGGACCATTGCAGCGATCTCAGCCCGGCTCAGTTCGATACCCTATGCAATCGCTCTTGGGCCAAGCCTCACGGATTCATGACCATCGATCTCACGAGCCCCAAGACGAATGGAAAGTATCGATGCAATCTGGATGAATTCTATCGAGTATAAGATAAAGAATGATGCAGGAATTTTTCCTGGAAAATCAAAGGGACTTGGATCGGGAGAGTGCCCCCAAGCCCTCACGACAATCCCCTAGATGTAAGCACCGGTGGGAGCGTGTGCTTATTAACGATGAGATCTCAGGATATAGATGCGGAAGATGCGGTGCCGAAAGGTATGCTCACCACATCGATGAGGGAAGGTCCTATAATTCCCATTCCCGCCGACGGCCGTCGCTCGGACCCCAGTGCTGCATCAAGACGGTTCGAGTCCATCAATGCACGTACCCTTCCATATCGCCAAGCGATAAATGCAAGAGGCCTTCGAGGCTATTTCCTACGGCTTGCTGCCGGTGTGTAGCTCCGATCGCTCGCGGTAAGGCTTTGGACCATATCCACCAAGAGATTATTGCCATGCCCAAATTCACCACCCTGTGGTCGGGTGTAAAAGTCCGGATGGCAAGGGAGTACGATCATAAAATCGCGCATAGGATGGAAGTCTTATGCTCCCCCAAATGCATCAACGCTTAGGGGCGTTCGTTCCATCGCCTCCCAACGCCCCATAGCGTTCGTCCCAACGCCCCATAGCGTTCGTTCCATCGCCTAGGGGCGTTTGATCCATCGCCTAAGGGCAGACGATCGAGCATTTGAACGATCCGGGGGTCGCCACCACCATGATGGGCCTACTCACGTATCCAGACGATTTCTCCAAGTCCCAAGGCCTCAACCAGTTATGGGTCAAGGATACCTCCCACGGCGCCGCCGTCGCGAATCTGGGATTTGCCGCGCGGAAGGTCTACGCCAATAAGGGGACCTTCTCCTTCACCATCCCCTTGAAGCATATCTTCGGCTTTGCCTAGGACTACGAAAAGATGGTCTACGGATTCAAGCATAAGCTCACTCTCGTCCGCGGATCGGATAATGACGCCATCTTCCGGGATGCTGCCAATATCAACGATCCTGGTAAGATCGTCCTCAGCAATCTCTCATGGTTCATTCCCCACGTGATGCCTTCCGACGAGAAGAAGCTGCGGCTCTACAAGACCATCGAGAGCAAGGTGAAGCTAGATATTAGCTTCCGCATGAGGCAGTGCGATTCGATCGGCGTCCCCGAAAGCCGTGAATTCAACTGGCGCCCTTCCACCCGAAGCAGCCCCGAAAGACCCCGATGGGTGATCGTCGCCTTCAAGACCGAAAAGAGTAACGATCAAGAAGCCAACCCCGCCATCTTCAACCATTGCCGCGTGAATGATATCTGGGTCACTTTGAATTCCCAGAGATATCCTGCCGTGGGTCATCGTCCCTCCTTCAAGAATCAGAAGGTCTCCAGGCTCTATAAGGAGGCCGCCGATTTCCGCTGGAAATTCTTCAACATGGATCACCTGGTGAGCAATCCAGGCATCACCCCCGCCGACTTTACGGATCTCCATCCCCTCTTCGTATTCAACGTCTCCAAGCAGAGCGAGCGCCTCAAGAACTCAACGATCGACGTCTATATCAAGGTAAGATTCAATCAGAACGTCGCCGCCAATACCCAAGCCTACGCTTTGGTCATCTCCGATCGCATCCTCCAATTCGAATCCGATGGCCAGAAGATGAGCGTCATCTTCTAAAGCTGAGCTCTGCAGTAAATAAATGGACAAAATTCATATTCAACTACTGTTTGCCATCCGACCCGCCGAAGTCTTCTCCATCCAGGTGAAAAGCCAAAAACCTCCAGAAGCACTACGACGGCCTGGAAGATTGGAAGCAGAGACTGGTATCCGCTTTCTACGTCGCCACCTGTAAATAAATGAACGATTCACTTTTGCGGAAATTCGCCACCAATACCGAACCCAAACATGGGTTCTCCTTCATCGTCTCTGGGACGATAGTCAGATTTTGACCCGCTTCAACCCACCCCTCCGACTGTGCGAGGAGAAATCTTACGAGATGGCCCTCGTGAATCTGGAGACGTACTACCCCAATATCCATGGCGGAAATAATTCCTTCCGCTACTCCCCAGACAAAGGTGCCCACTGGTTTCCCATCGCCCTGAGCATCGGCTCCTATGGCATCGACGATATCAATGACGAGATCCAGCGGCAAATGCGGCTCAGAAAACACAAGACTAAGATCCTTCTCGATGCCCATGGCGCGACTCTGAGAGCAACGCTGACCCTCGCCAGAAGCTACTAAGTGGATTTCGATGTGCCCTAAAGCCTGAATACGGTGCTTGGATTCGATTGCCGAACGTATACCTACGACCGACGCACGAATGGATACGTGGAGGGTGAGCATATCGTCGATATCATCAGCATCAATAGCATCCTCGTGAATAGTGATATCATCCAAGGCAGCTACGTCAACGGCACCCAGCAGTCCATCATCTATAGTTTCTTTCCCGGGGTCGATCCAGGCATGAAGATCATCCATACCCCTAAAGAATCTGATCTACTTACCCTGACCCTGAGGACCATCAATCAGATGCAAACCTACCTGACCGATCAAGACGGTCGCCCCATCGATCTGCGAGGGGAGTATCTTACCATTCGCTTTCATCTGCGTGAGGTATAAATAAATGGATTATCAAGAGTATTGTCTCAACTTGACGAAGGGTCAGGCAGAGAAGATCCAGCGTGCGGCAAAAAAGGGTTGCCCCGTGAGCGTCCGATTGCCGCATGCCAACCTATCTGGTGGGCATAAGATGTTCCTCACTCAACGGCAGATCCAGCGCATCACCAAGCTCTTGCAGAGTGGTAAGGGTGGTATGGTCTTGGAGATGAGCCCGATGCAGGTGAGGCATAACGTAAAGGAAGGTGGATTTCTCCCATGCTTGCAGGTCTCGCCTCTGCTGCGCTATCTATGCTAGCCAAAACCGTGCTGCCTGCTTTGGGTGTGGGTGTCTTGAGCGGTTTGGGTAGTGCAGCCATCCAAAAAGCCATGGGATCTGGATTATATCTCAAGAAGGGTGGGAAAGTATGCTGCGTGAAACCCCAGGGTCGTGGTCTGCATCTCAGCCCAGGTACTTTGCCCAATACTTACGGCGATGGATTGTACTTGAAGAGTGGGAGTAGGCTCTACGATGGTAGTGGATTGATCCTTGGCCCCAATAGCCCCTTCAAGAGTATCTCCCTGCTAGGCATGCTTCTCTAGGGCCCCTAGATAAATGGACGAAGTGGATGCCAGTCATATCGAATGCATGGAAGAGGAGCACATCTCAGAAATCCAGAGATATGAGCATGCTTTGAATACCTTTAACCGACTGGATAAGGTCGTCTCCTTTGCCCTGGGCGCGTGTTCCGTGGGCAGTCTATTGCTGACCAGTGGCACGATGTGGTCTGCCCTGACCGGTGTGGGTGCGGTGGCATCCATTCCCCTGGGCTCCCTCGCCTGCCTATGTGCCACTGGAAGTATGGCCTGTCCTTGATCTCGCGCCGAGTCGCCAAAACGAAAAAGAAGCATCGAAATATCGTGCGATTAGCCAAAACCTATAGGTCCCAGCTGGCAGGTGAAGACGGTGCTCCCGCAGTCTGCCTGAAAAATTATTACGATGAGAAAGATCAGTTTCAGTTAGTGAAGAATTGAATGCGCATGCGCCATAGGGAGGGTTCTTCCAATTGCGCCTCGCTCGGCTACGCCTCGCTCCCCGCTCATTCCCGAATCCTCCATATCAAAGTGCCAAGTGACCAAAAAAAAATTTCCCAATCCGTTTTGGATTACTTTTTTTTACTTTCTCACCAGATCTTAGGAGAGGTAGTGCTGATTGGATTTCTTGCTAAGCTTGAATCTGGTGCTCCGAACGAAAGCTCCTTGCAAGGGACCCTTTTCTTTGTTGAGCGTGGGGCAAACCCATGCCTTGGTGGTCTCCCCTTCTCGATTTTTCAAAGATTTGCTTTTGCCAAATTTTCCGTCCACTTCTACCACCTCCAAGATCTTATAGATCACTCCTGTGGGCAAGTCCTTCCATGTGAGGGCTTCCTGATTCTGGTCCTTCACCTCTTCCTGGAAGGCGTCTTCGCTGATGAAGTCGTCGACGAATCCATTGTGTACGAAAGTCATATTTCTTGTATTTACCCTATGCTCAATAGGGATGCCATCCGTTTGCATTTTGCCCTCGAGGTGGGGATTCTTATGCAGGATTCTGCATGAGTGCGGCAGAATTGGCCTTTTCATACTACTTCGCTCTTCATTAATATTGAATTTTACCATGAGGGTTGTTGCGTCAGTGTTTTAGAAACAAAATATTGCTGCGCTAATAACATCTAATTCATACTACAATAAGTCTAAAGGACCGCCTGTTCAACCTTGAAATTCCTAGAGAGGACTAGAGCGATATACCTTATATTTTCTTTAGATGATTTCTCTTTCATTTACTTTGAAAGACGAATTGATGATGCATATAAATGCACATTGTATGATATTAATTCATTGTTCTAGCTGTCGCTGCATTGTAATGTTTGTTGTCATAATTATGTTCTGTTAACTTCTTGTAGCACGTACTGTGCCTAAGTTGTAATAAACTTGTCTTGTCAAATGATATATCTATTCAATCAATGACTCTGGATAAGGTAAATGTATTAAATTGGTACTAAAAGTCATAATTCATCTATCATGTACATAATTTGTAATTTTCTCTTGCCACTTAAATTGCAATTTGCGAAAAAGAAATTTGAAAAAAAAATTTACTTGACTGCTGTACGAGGTTACATGCATTATTATTGAAATAATTCGCATCTTCTCAAGGTAGTCATCTCATTATGATAGGAATGTTACGAGGACTAACAGTCCGCCAGCAGAGGCATCGGCCAAGTGATAATAAGAAACAAAATACCGAAATTACAATGAATTTAGTTGTTGTTTATGGCAATTTCGGAAATTAGATCTCTTTAGTGCAGATCAAATTGAAATATTTTCAAACTCTTCAACTGAAATGTATGTTTGAGCTAATAATAACAATGATAATATTACAAGTTACCATAAAATCTAAAGTAAAAAAAATATTTAAAACTAAGGAGTAAATCTCCCTTTTGCATAGCTCTGTATTGGGCTGATTTTGGATTTGTTGATTTCTATGTATGCTATATTGTCAGTTATTCAATAGAACATTTATCCTTATGGAATTATTTTATTTGAAAATCTACCTGCTAGTTCCCCGTAATTTCACGTTACGATAGTTGGATATCCCATACTGATAATGTCTAAATACACTTTAGAAAGGTAAAACAAAATTGAAATGATATGTGCTACTATTTCTCTGAATTGGTGTTTTATGGTGTGAAAAGTAAAAAAATATATATATAAAGTTTAGAAAACAACTAAGATTTTGTTTAAAAGAGTTACAATTTTGAAGAATAATCAATTCTTATAGTTATCCCACTCCAATATTATGTCTAAATCCATGTACATTTGAAGAAACAAAATTAAAATTTAATTTAGCCTTTTGTGGTGTGAAAAGTACATAATATATATAAAATGGGTAAAACAATAAAGTTTTTGTGCAAAAATATTATGCTTTTGGAGAAAATAAATTTTATTGTTGGTTATCCCATACATATAACGTATAAATCCATGCATACACTAGAGAAATGCACAAAATTGAAATTATATGTGCAACTATTTATACATGTACTATAGTAATACAAACATAGTAATATTTTGGAATTTTTTTAAATTCAATTTGGACTTTTATGGTTTGAAAAGTAAATAAAATGTATAAAGTGGGTATAACAATTAAGATTTTCTTTTAAAAAGTTACAGTTTTGAAGAATGACCAATTTTCATAGGTGGTTATCCCTTATAGATAATGTCTGAATCCATACACTACAGAAATGCACAAAATGAAATTACACGTGAAACTATTAATCATATCTAGTCTCTTTATTGTATGAAAAGTAAACAAAATATAAAATGTGAGTAGAACAATTAAGATTTTGGCTTAAAAAAATTTCAGCAGAGGAGAATAGGCGATTATATAGTTAGTTATCCCATACCGACAGTGTCTAAGTACAAAATTACTGAATGCAAGAATAATATTTGCATATTAATTTTTTGTCATTCAGAGAGAGATCTTATCTAAAAATGTTTAGGCCCCATGCGCATTTTGGCTGAAAAATGACCTGGTCTCATACCATTACACTTAAAAAAAATGCATATATATTTATTTAGATATGTATATTTTTACAGCAACAAAATATATATTTCTTCAAAATGTCAAAGATTAAGAAGCTGTCTACTACTGAGGACAAAATCAAATGATGTAGTTATACAAAAGGCGAGTTATAATAGACCATATCCGAGCTGTGGTATCAGGATTTACCTGACAACTTTTTAACACAACGTCACGTCACAAAGCCTACAACGTCATTAAACTGGTCACATGGGGCGGACATGTTTGTGACGTAGGGCGGACAAACAACAACTGGTAAATCTAAATACCAGAACTCGGATATGGCCTATTGGCCATGTTTGACTTTGTTCAAAGAATATTTTATTATCATTTGTATATTATAGAAATGAAAGCTTCAAAGTCAGTAACCACGTTTTATCGTTGTTAAATAAAAAAAATATATGGTTATGATTGCTTTCTTGCTTTGAAAAAACATTTTCTATGTGTTTATTGCCTTTTTCTGTCTTCTTTATTTGGGATTTTACCCTAAATGTTGTTACTTCAGTATTCTTGATGGACTCCAATAGAAAAAAGAAGCCGTGTTTGTAGCTGCATCCTCCCAATTAGGTGTTCTGAATCCACGTACGTTCACTCGAACAAGTGGACTAAGAACACCGGACTTGGGAGGATGTTAAAACTTTTGCTTTTGTTTTTTTTAATGTTCTGATATATCATCTAATTTATAGATAAACAAGGATTCATAATAATAATAATATACACATTTAATAACTCGGAATAGGTGAAGAAAAACGAAATATTTGTTTAGAGGACGAGCAATGTTGTTTTAAGATCTCGCGTTTTTTTATTTACGAAATTTAATTCGTCTAGCATATGCATGAATTGTAATCTACTTGTTTCTTTTCTCTTGCCGCTTAAATTGTAGCTCCCGAAAAAGAAATTATAGATTTTCTTGAGGTATGAGGTTAATTGCTTTACTGATTCAATCATTCGCTTTTTTGCAAGGTAATTATCACATTATGAAAGGAATGTAACGGGAGACTATATACCTTTGTCTTACCAAAACAGTTATTCATTAATTAGGTAACGAACAAACAAATCCAAACATAAGCAAGTATTATTTCACCATCATTTACTAAGTTTTTGACAATTCGTAAGTGGTTGTTCTATTTTGTCAATATTTTTAAGCAGTTATACTAAGAAATGATTGCCTAATTTGGTATTTTTAGAATGACAAAGCAAATATTAATACCATATAATTAAACATTTTCACTATTGAAATATTTTTCTAAACTTGCAATGTAGTTATTTACTTTGCAGTCAGTCTGCAATAGTTATGCATTAACTTCGTTTAATACATGTTTGCAATTGTTTAATCTAACTACTATTGAATTTTTGACAGCAAAATTATTTTAGATTAATCATAGTAGTAGAATTACTAGTTTTTGATTGGAGTAGATACTTTACATGTTTAAGTTTCTAATGTCAGAGGGATTCATGCAATATATTATTTAAGTAATGTCCGGTATGTTGTCAGGAAATCAAAATTTACAATAGCTTTACACAACATTTACTTAATTGGAAGGACATGCTATAATTTTCCCCGAGGGTATTTAGCAGCTCAATAGTCAGAATTGTCTGACATGAAAAATTTACCTAGCGATGTATGGACATTTAGTTTTTTTTTATAAAATTATAACCCCTTAAAATACTGAGGCTTCATTCCGTGTATTGCACTCGGTGGATGTCCTTGGTACTAGATTTGGCTTTCCATTTCGATTTTTCTGGCAATGAGTACTTTTTGGATAAGGGCTTTCGATATTATTTGATTCTAATGCTGCGGATGATAGGTTGCTCCTTGAAACACGTGTACAGCAAAACGAAATTTCCCGTTTTATGATGCAACTTGGGTATTTTTGTATTTTTAATGGTTGCTTATTTTTCCTCTAGGTAAAATTTTACACAAAGATGGTATATAATCCACTACTCAGCGCAATTCAAGATTTATTTCAATAAAACTGTAAAATCATACAAAGATTATTACTGCTACCTTATTTCAAAAGGAAATAACAAAGACCTATCAAACACGAATCCACGAAGATCATGCGACATTGATTGTACTCCCTGTGGGCATAACCAACTACCAATTTGATACCAATGAACCAAATATTTAGTTTCTCTTCCAACATTTCATCCAAGCAGATTGATCATTTGTATGTATGAGGTTTCAAATTCTCAGAAAAAAATTTAACAGCATACTAATGACTAAATACCGCAGTAACTGTGGATTTAAATTCTGCATATGCGCATTTCGACAACTTATTTCTCTTCAGTGCAGATAAAATCTAAACGTTTTGAAGATCACAAACTCAAGAATGTTTAAAAACTGATCCACATTTTTGAAATTACAAAAACAGGAAAACAGCACACACCTACAATGGCCAGGAACTACAATCACATGCCACAATTTACAAGCAAACTGCACCAGAAAAACAATAATGAAAACAAGAGACAAACATAAATAACGATAGGAACTCGGGATAGCCGGGACTTGGTACCGGCACTAGCAAAAGCCAGTGGTAGGGTTAAACCGGTTTATGGGTACCCAAACCTCCCCTTTCTCTATCCCGTTTCCCTATAGTATAATAAACATGCGAATAAAACCCAATACAGTTAGATTACTAACTCAATGACCACTATCTTGGAACAAAAAAAAAGGCATAAGACAAAACGTAATTTTGAAAGAAGGGTCAAAGAGTGCTCGCCGCTAAACTGCCGGCTGGCTCAAGGAATCTAGTCTGCTGGTAAAACACTGTCGCACTACGGAGGAAAAATCAAAGTCAAAACTCCCCGAAGGGTTTGGTACAGAGTCTTCATGTATTTCAGTAGACATCGGCAGTATCAGTGAGAGGCCAGTATATATGTAAAGTCTTCAGGTCACTGGAATCCAAAGCCAATTTTACGGATTTGTGCAGAATATCTATACGATATCCAATATTACGTAAAGAATGTAAGTTACGTCCCAGTTTTTCTGGATTATTTATCAGTTTTTGACATTTTTTAACAACATTTCCATAAAATCGAGGATGAGAAATGCCCTTTGTAATTAGCTGTTTGCGAGTCACGTCATATCTAGATTTCAAATGTTCATATCTTCTGTAAAACTTCTGAAAAGTATTTCATAATTTATGAAATCTGTAACCTTGTTGTAAAAGTTTGGATATAGAGTAAGGTTACGCTCATTAAAATCATCAAGGGTGGAACAAATGCGAGCGAATCGTACAAGTTAAGATATATACACCCCGTAGGATGGAGCTTGGGGAACGTCGCCGTCAAGAAAGGGGAAATTGGTAATTGTAAAATCAAAATCATCCCTTTTATCATAAACTTTAGTTTTTGTTTTACCAGAGTCAATGATGACACTTAGATCCAGAAAAGGGCAGTATTTAGAATCATTGTTTGGGTTATTTAGTTTCAGTTGTTGTGGGTAAATGGTGTCAACATAGGCTAAAACTGGGGATTGTCAATAGTAAGGATATCGTCAATATACCTGCTATTATCATTGAAAATAGAAATAAGTTTAACACCATTTTGTAGTTTTTTCATGAATTCCCGTTATTAACAGAACAGAAAAAGATCTGCAATGAGAGGTGCACAGTTAGTACCCATGGGGATTCCAATGACCCGATGATAAACAATGGTGCCGAAACGAACATAAATGTTGTCTAGCAAGAGATTCAGTGCCTTAATCATATCATCACATGTCCAGGAGCAATAATTGTTGTAAGAGATATTGGAGAAAAATCCTTGCTTTTTGTTGCAGCAAATAAACTGAAGACCCGAAAATTTAAAAGACCAATATAAGTTCACCCAATTTAGATTTAATCAAATTATGCGGAAGGGTTGTATAAAGTGTAGAAAAATCATAACTGTCAATAGATGAAACTGGTCTATCTATAGATTGTAATTTATCTAAAACTTCAATAGAATTTTTTAAACTCCAAAAGTAATTTACACCAGAGTTTTGATAAGTTTTTGACTAACTCCTTTATAGAGGAGGTTAAATTGATGAACAAATTTGTGGTAGAACAATTATTTGAAGCCGAAATGAAACGATGTTTGTAGGGATTTTTGTGAAGTTTAGTAATCCAGTACATAGTAGGTAGGGTGTTATCTTTAGGTGGAACTCTGAGTGTTTCTGTATCCTTGTAATGTTGTGTGGTGAGCGTTTTCTCGTCATAATTTGTACGTTCAAAAGTACTAGACTTTGAGTATTCCTTAAAAGGGACACTTTGTGGGTACGGGAACTAAGCACACCATTAAATCAAGGGTGAAATTACCGAATTGGTGTTATAAGTTAAGTATATCAAGTACGAGAAAATTATTTAATTCCTCATAACGTAGATAAGGGAGCCATGGCTAGTCCACATCAGACACAATCTTCTTCTCAAAGGGAGCCGATATAATAAGGGTTTTCTCCAACTTCTTCAAAATTAAATTTTCTGTTTGGAGAACTGAACTGGAAACTTCCGTCACAAATTTTATTTCCAAAAAAACTTGTCACTATTACTTCGAAGAACAATGAAAAAAAAACGAAGCTTTTTAGCTTGGTAAGTCATTGAACATATATTAGCTTTTTGAACACCTTCAAGAATGATTTGGAGAACATAATTAATCACAGACACCAATTTTTACTAGGAATATTAAGATACTTAATGTTTTCTTCAGAATTAAGTTTCTCGTTTAGAGAAAACATTTCTGTTGGGAATTCAGTCTATAGAATAGTCCCAACTTTCCAATTAATTTTGTATTTCGAGTCCACGTATAAAACCAGTAACCATACTGGTGATAAGATAACCAAAAGACAATAAGAAGAACGAATTTCAGTTTTTTTATTTCCTTTGTTCATGTTGTATTATTCTGCCGTTGTTTTAATGTGAGGGCTTAGGAAACCTTTATGTGATTGAATATCATGAAAGCAGTAGGTCTTGTGAAGGTATGAGGCGATAGCTTTTGTTTTGTCTCAAAGTATTTCACATAAGATTTATATTTGAAAAAAACGTTTTTCATCTTTGTGTTCAGTGATTATTTGAAACTACGATTAGGTTAGGATCAACCATTATCTGAAGTCTTTAGACTTAAATTTCATTTCTTAGGTTTGAAAGACTGTCTGCGTTTCAAAATTAACTCAAGATGTGAAAATTTTATTAGAACAGACCCTGCAATAAAACATCAATTGCCATAAATATGCTCAATATGTATATTAAAAACTGGCGAGTAAGTTAAAATCATATGCCTAACAAAAAAATTCCGCTAGTTCTCATTTCAAGATTCAACTTTAAAGATGGAACAAATTTGAAACTCCTTGAAACACGTGTACAGCATAAAAAAAATTACTGTTTTTTATGCAACTTCGGTATTTTTTGTATTTAAAAAAATCACTGTTGAACTCATTGGGATGTATCATGTGAAAAAACCAACTAAAATAAATTATTCAATGAAATTTAAAGTTACATCAGACTTTCTGATGCCAGATCAAGAAAGTCAAAATTGATGCGTGTTCCATAGAACACTTGTGTCGACTGCAATACATAAGAGCCATTTTTGGCCCAGTGAAGCTCCAAAATATCCAACATGTGCATGTGTAGATAAGAAGAAAAACATATTCTGCAATTTGTTTTGAATATGAATTGCAGTTTTGAGGACTTGCATATTAACAATCTGATTTAACATATGAGCTAAGTTGGCTTTGCAAATCTCTAGAATCTGTAAAAAAAATTAAGTATAATGTGCATAACCAGATATATACAACATATACTGAAAGTTTGGTTAGAATCTGACAGACAGTTGTGAGGAGTCGAAGATTAAAAAACCAAATTAAAAAAAGGGGCTATCTTGGCTCTGTTAACCTCTTAAATCTGTAAAATCAAAATTTTGAATATCAGGTGCGCAACTATATCAAGTAATCAATGTATTCTGAAAGGCTGGTTGCAATATGATTTACAGTTTCGAAGGAGTTCCACATAAACAAACAGAATAAACATATGAGCTATTTTGGCTCAGTGAACCTCTAAAACTGCAAAATCAAAATTTTAAGTGTGAGATGCACAACTACATTAGGTGAACAACATATCCTGCAAGTTTGATTGGAATCTGAGTTATAGTTGTGATGGAATTGCGGATTAACAAACCAGATTAACAAATGAGCAATTTTTGGCTCTGTGAACCTCTAGAATCTGTAAAATCAAAATTCTAAGCATTAGGTGCACAACTAAATCAGTTGAACAATCTATCTTGCAAGTTTTGTAAGAATCTGACCAGCCGTTTTGAAGGAGTTGCGGAATCATAACCCAAAGATTCACAAATGAGCAATTTTGGCTCTGTGAACCTCTAAAATCTACAAAATCAAAATTCTAAATATCAGGTACAAAACTACACTAGTTGAACAACATATCCTGAAAGTTTTGTAGGAATCAGATAAGCAGTTTTGAAGGAGTTGTGGATTCAAAAACCGACGGACGACGCAGGACGACGACGACAACGACGTAAGACAACGGATAGTAATCCCTATGTGTCGACTCTGCTTACAGCAGGCGACACAAAAAAAAAATGAAGCTCACACAAGTTGCAAGACTGTTACGTGATATTGCTCAATTATCTAATAAAGGAAACGATCGATCTTGTAGTTGGTGGAAACAGCAACACCTATTATATTCATTCAATATTAAAGCAACTTCGATGTCCTTGTGACCGTATAAGACTTTCAGATGTCGATAAATTATATTTTGTTTTCAAATATAAGGGCTCCACATTTTTTTTAATTTTCAAAGGTGACTAAGAATTGTAGCTGTTTGCTAGTTTGCATCCATATTCGTGTTCCACTGACATACTCTAATGATTTATGATCTGTATTTACATTTCATATTACGTAAGTGTTAAATAATAGAAACGATTGATATAAATATATTGATTCCATTTAGAAATGTATTGTTTATTACTGCAACAAGATATATATGTTACAGTAAAAGTGTATAATTAGTTATTATACATAATTACTGAAATTTCAGTAAATATGTATAATTACTAAACCTCTTAGTAAGTATACATAATTCCTAATTATGTCCAGTAATTATGTATAATTACTAATTTTTCTCAAAGTTTTTCTACAAATTTACTGATTTGATTTCAGTAAATTTGTATAAAATTTTGAAATTTAATGTCCACATCTTTAATATTATTTGCTCAATAAAGTGAAATGTATCTTCTCCAAATCTATATATTTAACAGCATTTATGCAAAGTTGAACTCAAATAAAACTTTTTCATTTGCTCAATGTTGTTATTTAAACAACCGATTACAACACAAAAGTCAGTTAGATGGATGGAAATTTGGAACGTTGCAATATCTTAACTTTTGTAAATTTTGTTGAAAACTTAGGAGCATCTCCCTCATGCAAACATCTGTCCTTAGTTAATTTTGGCTTTACATTTAGATCATATTGGGTATTTGTTCTCAATCAGTTTTTGAACATCTTTGAGTTTATGGTCTGCACTGAAGAGACATAAGTTGTCGAAATGCGCATATTCAGAAAATAAAACCACAATAACTTCGGTATTTAGTTATCTGCGAATTAGAATAGCCATCATTAAACTGTTGAAGACTGGGGAATCAGGATGAATATATTATAGGACATTTTGGACGTTGAAATATGAATGGGTAAACTAAGGAGTATCTCCCTCATGCATAGCTCCGTCTTTAGCTGAAATTGGCTTTTCTATTTAGATACTTTTTGTTATTTGTTCTCTGTCAGCTTTTACAAGTGTTTCGGTGAATAGACTTCCAAAAGGTTTGATTTGATCTGCACTGACATAAGTTGTTGAAATGCGCAAATACAGAAAACAAAATTAACAGTAACTTTGGTATTTTGTTATAAACATCGATGCTGACCCCAAAACCCATTTTTTAAAACTTGAAATATCTAAATTGTTTTAAACTAAGGACTATCTCCCTCATGCATAGCACTGTCCCTAGCTTAATTTTTGCTTTTCCATTTAGATCATTTTGGTTTTTTGTTCTCTATCAGCTTCTACACGTTTTTCGGTTAATGGACTTCCAAATATTTTGGTTTGATCTGCAGTTCAGTGTCGAGATGTGCATTCAGAAAATAAATTAACAGTAACTTCGGTATTTTTTATTTATTTACAAATTCATTCTATTCAGACAGTGTATGCTTAGACATATGCCACAAAATGTTAATCCTCATTTTGTTTTTATTCATTTCTTTAGTTACATTACAGGTTGCCAGACTGCTTACATAAAAAGTTTCTACAAAAATACATTCCTTTGCTTTAATACCAAAACGCCTTATTTTTTTTTTGGTTAAAATTACTGTGATATAGGAATATCATGTTTTAGACAATAGAAATCAGGACTGTAATGGTTGATAGTATCTGCAATGAAGAGACACAAGTTGTCGAAATGAACATCCAGAGAATACAAGTTACTGCAATTTTTTTTAGACAAGTCACAAGACAGAGTCTTTAAATGGGAAACAAAGGATATGCAAATGGAAAAGATGGATTAACAGCAAGTGCTCCAAGCTAGATTTGAAATGAGATGATCCCGTGAAATACAATGTTTTATATCTTAATTTGTTGATGTAAATAAATGTAATATGTTATTTTACACCATTGAATATATATCAAATTAAACATAAAAGTTTTAAAATGCCCTTTTAATTTCAGTTATTATACATAATTCCTGCTTAATATTTCAGTAATTATGCACAATTCCTGAAAAATTCTGTAATTATGTATAATTTCTAAACGTGCTGGTAATTATACATATTTACTGAAATTTTCAGTAATTATGTATAATTCCTAATTATGCACTTTTACTGTAACACACACACACACATATATATA
>MJUU01005586.1:29793-61287 GCA_002080025.1 Modiolus philippinarum
TATATATATATATATATATATATATAAGGGAGTATGAATCTCCGAAACGTTCTAAGTAGAACGAAAACTGTTACCTTTTTGTTTTCATAAGTTAGCTACATGGCTGAAATATTGCTGAAGTTGGCGTAAAACATCAATCAATCAATCAATTATAAGTTGACTATTAGACGTTTTCACTATTCATCGTCAAAACCGAATCCGAAACCGAGATCGAAACCGTCATATACAGAATTAAGTGTGTTTGGAATGTTAAAACATTGTTTAACTATTTTATTACTTCAATTGCTTAGCTTTCTTTTTGAAATTGCTACATTGGACTTTAAGTTTTGTTATCAACCCCATCCGTTAGTACAATGCAGTAGAGTTATTTGGAATTCGATAAAAAGAATGCAAAATTGTTAATTTTTTCACACATTTTCTTTTGGTGAAACATTTTTATCCCTAATTATTTTTCACATTTTCATATGACCACAAATGTTACGGCGCTGACGTCGCTGTCGAGGTTTGCGTCTGTGAACATCATATCTTTAGTTGTAGTGGACGGATCATTGTCATTTTTTAGTAAGACATTTCTAGCCAAATGCGTAAGTTGGGGTTCTTATTTTGGATTCATTGCCCCGCCTTTTCAAAAATCAACCAAATATGTTTTTTGCGTCTCTGAACAATATATTTTACGAAAGGATATGAGGTAAATGAACATGAGACCATAACACATATATAACTTAATAAACTGATCATTATCAAATTGTAGTATAAGGTTTCTTGGAAGTAAGCGTAATCTGGTTTTTGTTTTTACTTTTGTGACCCTAGCCAAACCCATTTCATAAAAGGTGCTAAAACGATTAGATGGAGTGTTTGACTGTAGAATCTTTAAAATTTATCTGATTTTGATTGGGTTCCATCTGTATTCCTAAGAAAATTTCCAACTTGGAGTTGCAACGAATTTTATGTCGCAAGTAACGTTGATGATATAAATGTATCGTATTCGAATGTCAAAATATGCGGAATACTTCCTTTTTCGCTTGAAAACTATGGTTTCCGATCGGTATACATATTATTTTGCACAAAAACTTAAGTTTTCTTGCGAAAACTGAAGTTTCCAATCGGATTCGATATTGAGTTTGAATCGAAAAAGTCAATTACAGTTTCAGCCGATAAGATATGAGAAAAGGAAATAGCAATAAGGTATTTAAAGTTTATCCAATCAGTAATGGAAACCGCTATTCAGAATTTAATCAAATCAATCAAAATCGTTTGTCCTGTTTATAGCTCATAATTTTCTTTTTATTCAACCTTCGTAAATTTTGTCTCTTAAATAAATAGTAATTTAATAGACTGCAGCTTGAAGGTGAGAACGAACAGCAGATTTGCAGGTCATGGAAAAATTCGATGTTCACATTGACAGTTGAAAATTTCGCCCTTTGACATTTACATTTGAAATAGGTATTATATCTAACAAACCATCGGAGGATTTAAATCTTTAGTTTGCGGTTTAATTCAATCTTTATTTAGATTTCTTTTTTTCTTCTTTGAAAATTTTATTTCATCATATCGTTGTGCATGAGATTTATATGTTGCCATATACAAATTTAATGAATCTTTGCATAACAAAGGTATGGTAAGAAAGTTTTTAAGTCTGCAGTTCAAACTTGATCTTTATACATGTATCAACTTGATGTGCGAAACGGTTTTCAAGAATTTCTAATTTACAACATTGTCAAACTATGTTCCCCAGCAGAGGCCGTCTTGTAAAACTGTCAGACATATGAAGAAATTGTACTTCTTAACACTTTTGCTAACTTTACCTTTATCTAAAAAAAATTAGAAATTTGACCAATAAAGGACAATAACTTTTATATGGGTATTCAGATTCTCGTCAAAATTTCCAGGTGGGTAGATCTTGACATGCTGAACATTTTTGCAATTTGTTTACCTCTTCTACCTGTTATAGTTTTTCTTAATAAAAAATAGAAATGTTAAGATTTTGAAAATTTTACAGGAAAAAGGCAATACATCCGAGACTGGTATTTAGATTTTGTTTCAAAATTGCAGGGCTGATAGATCTTGCCTTGCTGATTATTTTTACTCCGTCAAATTTTTGCTTTCTGTAACGGTTTTCGAGTTATTTGCAGAAACAGCAATTTACCGCAATGTTCTATTTTTAGTAATAGCAGCCATATTGTTAGATATATCTGCTAATGGAACACAATTTGAAACTGCATACTCTGGTGATGATTCAGGCCAAGTTTGGTTACAATTGGCCCAGCTGTTTCAGAGAAGAAGATTTTTTTAATTGTTGACGGACGGACGGACGCAAAGTGATTGCAAAAGCTCACATGACCTTTTAGGCCAGGTGAGCTAAAAATGACCAAAATACAATAAAGTCTTTTGAAACTTATTTCATTTATCTTTTGGAATGAGTTTTATATATTGCGTTGTTTGATTAAGCATTAAAAGGGTTTGGAAAGAAAAATCTTACTTTTAATACCTTATTTATTCTTAAATTCATGAAATGTATATCGCAACTTTAAAAATTAATTCAAAAGGATAAAATGAAGTAAGATTTTTAAAACTTAGAAAAAAAAATTATGTAATCATATCCTTTCGAAGGAGCTTTTTATGTTGCGATATACGAAGGACAAGAGCCACGAAGGGCCAAAATCGGCTCTATTTCAGAACTTGATTTGATTTGTGTTGTTTATAGAACACAATTTACACAAAAATGACTTTGATTTCCTAAATGAACAATGCCATGGCAACGGATTTTTGCACCTTCAATTCCCTATTTCCTCTTATATCTATCTGTTAAAAGCAGTACAGCAATGCAATATATTGACATACTAGTATATAATATCTTTTTTACTATTTGCAACATAAGTGACGAATCTTTTAGTCATTGGTTCTGGCGTTGCCATAGTAACTGCCGGTTTATTATCCAAAAAGGTATAAAATTCTAACGGAAGATGATATTTCGCGACTTTTATCTAAAACAAAAACATGCATAGAATTCAAGTGTATACAATGATTATCTATATTTTAATACTCAGAAGTAAATACATTGACAACTGTCATAGTGTTGCCATAGCAACGGGAAATCTTTTGTTAAAAAAGACCCTACTTGTGCATTAGTGCTACCAAGTTACGGTTTTTTCTTTTGAATCCAGCATGCCAAATTATAAAATATGGATAATATAAAACATGGATAAAAAGTTGGTCAATGCTTTAGTACAGTCAAGAACATTCAGATACAAGTTTTGTACCGTTACCATAACAACTGGAAATATTGTGTCAAAAACACGTTTTGTATAGAAAGTCACATTTTGTCCGTAAAGCAACTCCATTGGCAACATAATTTGCGAAGGCCAAACAATGAAAGTAGTTAGAAAATTGAACAAAAATTAAATGTCTATTACGAACAATAATGTCAGTGAATCCAATGTATTGTTACCACAGCAGCGAAGATGATTGAGCACCCCCCCCCCCCAATAAAAAGAAAAAAAAGATTGAGAGTGCCAGTGTGTCTCCCAAACCCTGCATGCCGACTCACCACAATAGGATCAGAAACTTGGACATGAAATAAATACCCAGTTGAGAAGCTGATGACATTAAAAATTTAAGTATTGTCACAGCAAGAGCAACTCCGAGGAAAAAAATCTATTTAGTGAATAAATAAAACATCGACCATCAATCGACTTCCGGGAAATACCTTCGTGTCATAATTGACGATATTTAATCTGAATGAGGTCAAATTATATGGCGTCAGTGCTCACAAGTGATTATGAACCATTGTGTATAAACTAACAATCTCATTTTTTAATGATATAGCGAAATAAAACTTTCAAAAGACTGAATTGTTTTGGTCATTTCGTAAGAGTGAGCTTAAACTAAAAACTCGAAATTTTTTTCAGACCTTATTCATACTTAAAATCTTGAAATTTATATTGCAATATATAAAACTTCTTCAAGGGATATGATGAAATAAATGAATTTTTAAAAAATTGAATAAAATTTAAACTGCAGACTTCGACAGCAGCTTCAATAATTAAACAAGTTACATAGAATAAAAGATGAAATGATATGGAGAAAATGCATATATGAGACAAAGTCTCTACAAATACATGATAATAACAAGCATTTATATAAGGAGTATTTCCCAAACAACAAATTATGTATGTAGATTTTTTGTTCATGATCACACACACTTACACACATATCAAATTTAAAGGATGACTACATATATATTATGAAATGCCTTAACTCTAATCCCTTCTATTACATTGTATTTATAAATTATTCTACTGCAATGATTTCAAAATGCTTAAACAATTTCAATTAAGAGAAATGAAACTCAATTAATCTATACATTGATTCGGTTTTGGATTCGGTGTCGGTTTCGACGATGGAAAGTAAAATTGCTTATCAGAACATTTCGAGAGGCGATACTAAATGCCATTTTATTTCCGCAATGATTTTTTCAAAATTCTAAAGAAAAAAAGCTTCTAAAATGCAGGTGAGTTAAGTTTTTGTTTCAAGAAAGGTTTTAAAAAGTTGAGAAAAGTTTACTCTCATTAATATTTTAAGAAACGAAATACATATATGAGACTGCCCTCAAATATCCCTCCAAAGCTGCGCAATTTTTTTGTTGCGCAATTCGAAAGTTTTTAATAGGCTCTATTGTCCGGAACTATAGCAAAAATCTCTACAAGGATAGGTGCTATGGTTCCGTGGCTACAATTTGGTGAGGAACGGTTCTCTACTAAGGTTTTCTTCATTATTCATTACTTACAAGTTAAAATATATGAAGGTTTAACTTTTGAAGTTGATGAAATTTTATACACTTGTCTCCTCTATAGACATATGAATAGATATCAGTGGAAAAAATGTTCGGTCCGATCTATGATTCAAGATTCATTTTTTACTAAGTTTCCATAGCAATTGCTGTTAAGTTGCGACCGGACACTACCGCAATGGGAGGGGAGTTTTGGAGCGCAATAAAACCAGTTTAACCCACCATTTCTTTCTCTTAGTTTCAGAAGGTGTGTACCTGCTTTGTCTTTTTTGCCTTTGAATTTGCCATTTGACAATTCTGTTGGGTATTTTTGTTATTACCCCAATTAGGTATACATATATACTTAGTGCCAATGAAAACACTACACCTAATATTTATGTTTTAGAAATCTTCTATGTCGACATTTATAATTTTTCTTTGCTAAGTTTTCAAGCTTAGTGTCTGCTTAACGTTTTGCATCCAAAACATTTTTAGCCGACTTTTGAAAATTTGCCACAGCATCAACTTTTGATTGAGTGGTCAAAATCGAAGTTCCCAAATTGTCTCAACATTTTAATCACACTTACAAAAAATGAAAGAAAAAATGTCTTATTCTTCAAATTCTGAGTTCCAATTTTGTCAAGAAGTTGTTTAGAGTTGAAATTTGTCAAAAATGATAATGTTTTGAATTTTTGTGTAAAAAATGCCGATTTTTGAGAATTTCAATTCTAAACCTCAAACAATTTTGAAAATTTGCCGAAATGATCCCAAAAGGTTCTAAAAGAAGCTGACAAAATTTCAGAGTGATTCATCGTGGTTCACAGATGATAGACGCTAAAGTTATGTCTGTTAATGGGAAAACAAAGCATTTTGAGAGACAACCCAGTGAATGTTATTATAAACATATTGCCCTTGGATGAAGATAACACACGAGGTAAAAAATTATCACCCGACACGAAGTGGAGGGTGATAATTTTTTCACCGAGTGTGTTAATCGCCCTAACATCTTCATCCAAGGGCAATATGATTTTTATTATACTGAATGCCGAGTTGAAAAAGCGTTAAAAACAATAACTAGAACAAGAACATTGAAAAGAAATAACATTACATGTCACATGGTTTGTTTTTATACTCTTTCTCAAGTGGGAATAATAATCGGTAAACTTCGGTCGGAGCGGGTGTTAATTTTCAAGATCGGCAAACTTCGGACTGAGCGGGTGTTAATTTTTAAAGATCGGCAAACTTCGGGCTGAGCGGGTGTTAATTTTTTAAGATCGGCAAACTTCGGGCTGAGCGGGTGTTAATTTTAGACATTAACACCCGTTGCTATGGATGGGCGGGGCTAACTAAGGATTAGTCAAAATAAACAAATGCAGCTTGTCCAATGAAATTAATAGATAATAAAAGAAATTTGCATAAAGTATAATAAAACATATTAATCATTTGACCCTCCACTTCGTGTCGGGTGATAATTTTTCATCCAAGGGCAATATGTTTATATTATACATGAATGTAATTATATTTGTTACATTGTTTCTCTTGCTGCTATATTTGCAGCACATGAAACGAAAATTAAGGATTTGCTTAAAGAGTGGTAAATATAGTTTCCATAACGAGAACTAGTTGATTATGAAATTTCTCACATCGAGTTAAAAACATTTTGCAAATGTTTGAAAACGAGGCTTGCCGAGCTCTTAAACATTTCAAAATTTATTTAACGAGATGTGAGAAATTTCATAATTAACGTGTTTCAGTTATGGATCACCGAGGATTGTGTTCCGAATAAACTTGGTGGGAACTTTCACGATACTTGTCCTCCTCTCTAAGAAGAACAAATATTTCCACACCGTTCAGGAAATGTGAAAACTGGATAAAAGTAGAGAAAGAGATGTTAACCTCATAAGATTCTTTGCGAAGTAGTTATCACATTTTGAAATGAAGAGTAAGTACATTCTGACCATTTTCACTTTCTTCCTTCAATTTATTGGATCCCAAACTCCAACATGTTTTTACAAGGAAAGACATATTGCTGGGACTTTCAAATAAACTACACCTGTGAGCTTCATTACATTACTTACCACAGTCAAAAATTGTTTGAAGATATTCTGTGAAAAAATATACCAAAAAAGCTGGGTATATCAGTTGTGGATTGATTAGAATATCTATCTTCAGTCTTTAATTTCTGCAGCAGTGGAAAACCCCGCTGATTTTGCAACTCCTTACACCAATCTTCTATATGAAAGACTGAAATTGGTACTCAGGAATCTCATACATCAGTCTTTCTTCAACAAGAGAAGTGAAAAGGGTACACATATTTGGTGTTGGGTAAAGAAACGCATATTTTGCCAAACATTACGCTGGTTTCCAAAAAAGTATACCGAGGAGGATGTGATTGACGTTCTTAAATTGTAAATTGAAAAAAATATTTGTTAATTATTGAGAACACGTTTTCCTAGAGACAATAGGAATACCAATGGGACCTTATTTAGTCCCGTTACATAAATGATGATTTATCTTTAAACAATCCTCGATTTAAGGATTACTTTCATCTCATCTACCCAAATGAACTGGACATTGAAGAGACCACTGATGCACAAACATCAGTGTCATACCTGGACCTTTGCCTTTTTTATTGAGAAATCGGGACACTAACAATTCAAACGTAATGATATCTCCAGCATATGTAGTTTACATTTCACAGCTAATTCACTACTGCCGCGCATAACATTCGTTCGAAAATTTCGCCAACAGAATTAAATTACTTTCTCAAACGCTGTTACTATTGTCACTTAAAAAGTTGTATATTCGTCATCGCGATTTGATAAATTTGTATCACAAATGAAGATGGGCATCATTCAATAGAATAGATTACGAGTTACTACTGGATTGACACATACCGAATTTCAAATTATACCGGACTTTTCACATATAACAGTTTGTCAGGTACCACGTGTGGAGTATGTCATGCTTACCATCGACTGTTTTGTGTCATGTTGTCATTATTAAGAGGTAATTTAATGAAAAAAAAAAGAGTAAAAAAAATTATACCATTAAATGCAATATCATGACAATTTTCAATGTTTCGATATTTTTTCGAACTTGGTTCTGTAGTTGTTCACTTTACATTATTGTTGTATTTACATTGTTGTATTTTTCACTTTACAGGAAGTCTGCTTTATTGTGGTATTTACATTGTTGTAATTATGTTTCTCTCATGATGCACGATCTTTATCTTTACTTTGCAGATCATACAGGATGTTATTCTGCATAAATTTTCTACTACTTTTTATATCGTTTTACGACTTTACTTGACGGGTTTACTTTCTAAACAAATTACAGAAGTAACACTTAATACAAAAAGAATGTCATCATAAGTAATGTTTTTTTTTGCAGCTTCCTGCAAGCCTTAAAGACAATTTTGACAAAATGTAGTACTTGAATATGAATAACACAAAGCATTTCTTTATCACTCCTTTTTGGCCTTAAAGATAAACACGTGCTTCTTACTACAAATATTTAAAATAAAACACCTTATATACTGTTTTAAGTATAAAATTTTCAAAATATCTCATCAGTTCATAAGATATCTTGTTAATTTGCCATTCAGAAACTGGGAACTGGGGAATTGTTGGTACTGTGTATTAAAAATTTTGGTGTACGAACAATTGATTTTCGCCCAATGTAGTAATATTATTGACATTCTTCGCCCATCAAAATATTTTGGTATACGCTGTGCCCACAATGCTTAAGTCTCTGAAACGGTGATCTCTAGTCTGTAGATATATTGTTGGTTCTTATTACCAATTGTTGAAACTGCAAAAAATACAAAGAAAAAATTTGGAAGACATTTAGCTAGAAGATATCTATGCGTTTGTTTATCGTATCGTTTGTAATTCTTATATATGGAGTAGAAATAAATAAAGAAATAACATGAATGTGAATTCTGTCGGCGAGATGATGCTAGGAGGGTTCGTACCCTAATGAATGTAATGGAGGTTCGTTCTGAGTGAGGGTTATAACAAAATAACGAACAGTATCGTCAGTGGTGGAAATCCAGGGGACAATAAGACAAAGCAAGTGCAAAACCACCAGAAAACTGATTGTTAACCGCAATGGTCCTGACTTGTTACAGATATTCACAAGGAAGTGTGGGTCTAAACGATTTTTTTGAGGCACAAAATATTTCATTTGCGTTTGAGATTTGTAGCAACTCAACAGTAAGTGCCATTGAAAGGTCGTTGCCAGTGAAAAATTTCAGCATTTATCCCAGTTCTTGTTAAAAAGAATATTAATCACAGTTTGGACGTAAACTTCATTTTTTTCTCACAAGAATGAGAGAAATGTTAAGAGGGTTAGTACTTATGTTTGGCTTAAATCTTTACCGATATAATTCTGCTATATATATAATTTTTCGGTTTTAAGGATACATAGATTTATAGTACAACTCGTGAATGTCATTAATTGTCACAAGTGCTGAACAATGCAGAAGGATTAAACCAGTTGCCAAAAAGCTAAATTAAATGAGAAAAACTAAATTTGGTGTACATAAAATAATATCTGATTCAATATATGTTGAAGGCCTGATTGTGAATTCAAGATGAAGGACAATAATAAAAGCGTTATTCCAATGCTTGGTCTTACCATGTATTTGTAGAAACTTTGTCACATACTCCATATCCTTTCATTGTTAATGACAAAATACATCGAAGCAAAAGATAATACAAAAGCTTGGGAATTATTTCACACACTTAAAGGAGTCAAAGTATTTTTTGCAGGTTAAAGTTTGAATGCTTTTTTTTGTATTTTCAGGGGAAGAGATAAATTTTCAAACCCCAAACAGACAAAAATATGTTATTCTATCAACACTAGGAATTACAGTCTCTAATGAACGGTTAATTCGTTTTCAAGTAAAGGCATGCCATGATGCTCATGTAGCATTGATAGCGGGTAACACCGAAAATGATCCGCTTTACGAGATAGTGCTTGGGGGCTGGGGTAATGGTCAATCTGTTATCAGAACACGTAAGCAAGGACCAGCTGTAAAAAGTGTTAGGAGCCGGATTCTAAGCTGTTTACTGTACAAGAAATTTTGGATCAGCTGGAATGACTCTACTATCGTTATAGGGCAAGGTGAAAACATTACTGCTGGAACATTTTTGACCTTGACTAATAGTAATGGTCTACTGAAAATTATAGATGTTGGATTTTACACTGCATTTGGGTCAGATGGCGAATGGATCTTTTATAAACAAGGTATATAGTCATACTTTGATAAGAAATAACATGAAAATAAAAAGCTTATTTATTCATGAGCTTGAGAAAAGTAAGCAAATGATGAAAACATCATTAATTAACAGGAATTTCAGGGAGAGAGAAAACTTTTTAAGTGTTATCTTCGTTGTTTATTATACACTTTGTAGTTGCAAATGTTTGAAACATTCTTTCCTTTGTATATATATATGTAAACACGGTGTAAGTGTTTATAAGCACTCAATACAAAAAAGATATATCTAAATCAGTAGTTCTATTATTATTGCTGCATTTGTTTATGCCATTGTTCTGTGATACTTCATACTTGGTAGTCCATAAAACTTTGGTAGTGTATATATCTGTGGCAATCTTTTTATCTTTTGGTTGTAGTCCGCATATGTTTGTAACTCTACTTACATATATTGATGGATCTCATTAAAATCCAACCAAACATCTGAAATTTAATTCAAATTTTCACATAACTTAACACCAAAGTAACTGTGAATTTAGTTTCTGAACATGCGCATTTCGACAACTTATGTCTCTTCAGTACAAATCAAATGAAAATCTTTGGAAATCCATAAGCCCAAAATGTGTTAAAACTGATAGAGAACAAATAACCAATAAGATCTAAATGTAAAGCCAAAAATCAGCTAATGATAGAGCTTTGCATGAGGGAGATACTCCTTAGTTTTCAACAAAATTTACAAGGATATTGCAAGGTTCCAGATAAAATCAGCTTTCAGGTCAGCACATAAGTAATAACTTCTGTCTGGGCTGGTGAATATCATAATATCATATATAATGTATTATTATATTGTTTACTTTATTTCTATGTATTAAGTCAAGAAGTGTTCCTCCTCAATAAAACATCATATTGCACAGTTGAATCTGATAAATCAGTGACTTTGATTGACGTTAATAGGCCACACCTCTTTCAAACCCACAATAGATTTACCACGCCCCTTTATTTTGTCATATATAGCCAAGTCAATCAAATATAATAAAGCAATTACGGCACTTCTTTACTCGATCAATATGTGGTTAAACAGAGCGCGAAAGATAATATTGAACACGGAATAAACCCTCGTTCAATATTAGTTTATTGCTCCGTTAAACAATCTTGTGCTTTGTTCCTTCGGTATTCTACTGCCGTTGTATTGATCTTGTGGAAGTGCCATGATTGTATAATATTGCTCCCTTTGATTTTAAGAATGACTATATCGTTCGAAGGCATCTCGGACTTCCAGTACTCATGTTACAATCAGCCTAATAACATTTTTGTGATAAAGCATTTATAAAATTTGTCCTTTATAATGGTTGTTGGTGTATGAGGTAGTTTTGATATGTAATGTAAAAGAAATAAAGCAAATGCCGTCGTGTGGTTTTATTTCAATAATCAAATTAACAAAAACTGTATATAATGGTTGTTGGTGTATGAGGTAGTTTTGATATAATAAAGCAAATGCCGTCGTTTGGTTTTATTTTAATAATCAAATTAACGGTTGTTGGTGTATGAGGTAGTTTTGATATGTAATGTAAATGAAATAAAGCAAATGTCGTCGTTTGGTTTTATTTCAATAATCGAATTAACAAGAACTGTATATAATGGTTGTTGGTGTATGAGGTAGTTTTGATATGTAATGTAAAAGAAATAAAGCAAATGTCGTCGTTTGGTTTTATTTCAATAATCAAATTAACAAGAACTGTATATAATGGTTGTTGGTGTATGAGGTAGTTTTGATATGTAATGTAAAAGAAATAAAGCAAATGCCGTCTTTTGGTTTTATTGCAATAGTCAAATTAACAAGAACTTGAATTTATTTCAAAGTCATCACCGGCTTTATTTTCTGCAATATTTAGCTTCTATCTGATGATGTACTCTACAGGTTTACCTGATCTCACCCATGGATTTTATTTGGTCCGTGTTGTTCATCTGTATGTGTGTCTTCATTTTTTCTTTTTTGTCCCGTTCTCAAGCGGTGTCCTTGTTTCTTAGTGTTTCCGATGTTGCCTTCGTCCATGGATTGTTCGTTCTTTGACTGACGGTTCGGTTCTCACTTGCTTTACCTAAGCACTGATATTTGCCTGTTTAGCTACCATCAAAATTACGCATGTTCATAAAAGAGAGCTCTGGCCAGTATGTCAAAATGCTCTTTCAAACCTAAACTACTACACCTAAGCATGCAATTATTTTGGTTCTGTTGCTGGGTCATCAACTTTGACTTTACCTTGAAAATCAGAAGAGTTTTGTCTTTTTTGCTTTGGCATAATAAGCGCGAGTCTGATGAAAACTAGAAAACCAAAAGTTAAATATATATTAAGGTATAAAGAACTTATTTGAAATAGTTTCCATTTTCTGTTTCGACAACTTATGTCTCATCAGTATAGACGAAATACAAAATGTCTGACAAAGACATAGTGTTGTATTTACTGGACAATTTTCACAATATACAATATTGCCATTATTCTTTTTTATGCTGCACATGTGTTTTTGTCTTGATATCTGAACAGAGGTATTGCATTTAAAGATTTGTAAATTACATTTCAGATATAACAACAGCCATGAGCACACAAACAGCAGACGGGTTTTGTATGTGCCCTTGTGCTGGTGTTGGCAAGTGGTATTACCTGGACACACTTAATCTTACAAAAGAACAGTTGAAAAATGCTTTACGAGAAGACTTGGAGCAAACAAAATCAGCTATTTCAACTGACAAAGAGTCGACTTCTCTTTTCAAAAGACGAAAAATTTCTCAACCAGACGAACGAAAATCGTCACAGACGATAGGATTTGTCGGCATTGTTATTATCTGTGTTACAATAGCATTTTTTGTTGTTTTTGATTTTATCAGTTTATTTTCTTATTTTGCGTCAAATCAAAGTGCATAAATTATGCAATTTTTAACACTAACGTCTTGTATATCATTACAATACTTCAAAACATTGCAAATAAGCATCTACGTAGAAAAGTCATTAGTGAAAATATTGAAGAAGGAAGAGTTGTTAACATTTCTTCGCAAAGAATTTGCTGAAAAAAATAAGATTAATCCGTTGACAAAAGAAGATGTGTTGCAATAAGCATCTTCAATAGTCTTGTCTTAATTAATTCCCATTTCTTGTTAAATAAAAATGCATCAAGTCAATATATTCATCGATTGTAGCTCGAATCAAGCACCTTCAGAGCGTCATGAGTCTTATAGTCGAAAAGCATATTCGAATATCCCGACGCAGTTAAAACTTTCCACTTGATAAGTTAGCCAATACATAAGTCTTTTGTACATAAAAAGGGTGAAAAAAGACATTTATATTTGTTGGTAGTAACGATATGCCACATTTTGTTAAACAAACTACTGTGACAAGCAAATTTATAAACAGGAGGATATCATTAAAATACTGGAAATTTTAACTGACAACATATTCGTCCAATTTGGATGACAAGTGTCCAATAGATAATCGGGATACCTATGGCGAGTAATTGTATGTCACTTTAAGCTGATTTCTTCCTTAGTTCTTATGAAGTCAGATTCATACAAGGGCTATATCAGAAACAAGACAATAAGCTTACAAAGTCCTTTTTTTCAGTGTCCATTATACAGATAACAAAATACCAAAGTTACCGTGAATCAAGTTTCTGCATATGGCTATTTCGATAACTTATGTCTCCTCGGTGAAGATCAAATCAAACATTTGGAAATCCATAATCCAAAATATGTATGATTACCTTTATCTTGTATACCCAAAGAATACAAATATTAAAGAGTCAACTGATACACTGTCACCAGCATCATACCTTGACTTATACCTCAATATTGAAAACTCAGAACGGTCTAAGAAACATCACCAGAAGTGAGATGATTTCGAATTACCAATAATAAACTCAGTAATATTTCCACACCCTCGACATATGGTGTCTACATTTCACAACTCATTCGCTATATTTTGTCGTGTCTACATTTTCTGCAGTGATTTTGTCAAAAGAGCGAAATTACTGTGCTAAAATCTTTTAACACCATCCAAGATTTTACAGATCATTACAATGATTCTGTTTTGCAAATAAGACCAAACATTTTTGGTTAAAGCCAGAGCTCTTAGTCTTTAAAATTTTCTAAATTTTAGGTGTTTTACCCTTTCAAATGACATGTTTTCGGACCTCCAACAAATGACTGGAAGACTTATACTTGGCTTGTCACAAAATGAAAATACTACTTCAATTAACTAAAGTAATACATCAATCAATAATTGTAACATTATGGATCGATGAAAGTTAAGTGTTATATAATCAGGATAGGTAAAGCAAACTACTGTCCTACTGTCCTAAGTCAGGAAACTTATTAAGCCTTTGTGTGTCTTGTCTGTTTTCTAGTTAGTTTACTTTATGTCTATAGGAGTCTAGGATCATGTTTATTTCGCTGAACTTGATTACTCTTTATTTAGGGGCCGACTCCGACCTGCCGTTGGGTGTGGTTTTTCCTCATCGTTCATTGAAGATCTTATGGTGGCTTTGAGTTGTTATAACTCCCCTTTGGGTCGTTGTCTCTTTAACACATTCCCCNGGGTCTTTACGAATTCCTATGCATGCAATTTGGTCTTAAAAACAGTCCATATATTTTTAGTCAACTAATGGCAATTGTCTTGAATGTTTTAGACTTCTGTTGCTTTTATATTGATGACATTATCATAATTTCTGAAACTTTAATGGAACATTTGGTTCACTCACAGCAAGTATTTGAGAGGTTAAAACAGCAAAATCTTAAACTGAAATGAAAGAAATGTGATTTCATGCAATCTGAAACAAACCATTTGGGGTATAAAGTAATGAGAATGGAATTCAACCGAAGATGATAAAATAGCCGCTATAAGATCACTAACCACTCCAATAAGTGTTAAAGAAGTCCGCTCGTTTTTAGGATGCGTCTTATACTACAGAAAATTTATTCCAAATTTTTCTACAATAGCTATTCCATTTAACACTACAAAACAATATACAAAGTTTGAATGGGATGAAAATTGTCAAGAAGCTTTCGATTTTTTGAAGAATAGCTTAACTTGTGTTCCCATCTTAGCATACCCAGATTTGACAAAGCCTAATGTTCTTTATACAGACGCGTCAAATAACGCCATCGGCGCTTGCCTTACACAACAATGTAATGAGGGTCTATAGTCTGAATAAGTTAACCACTTACGGTTACCCTTCCGGNAGAGTTCACACTGTTAGTGCTTTAGTTTTTTGTGTTGTATATGTAACGTTCGAGTGTTTTGTAGGCATGTGGTGTCTTTGGTCTTCCGTCTTTTGGTGTTCTTGCTTTTGCCTTGTCTCTGGACTTTGATTTGTGTAATCTTGTGCTTTGTTCCTTCGGTATTCTACTGCCGTTGTTTTACACAATGCACAATTCATTATAAGGACTAATCACAAACTTTTGATATATCTTTTGAAGTCCAATGTAAAATAATAAAATTCAATTATGGAGTTTGCACATTTCATCTTATGATTGCAAAATATAATGGGTTAAGGGAACTCATAATACTAAAGCAGATTATCTTTCTAGAAAACCCTATGATGACTATCAAGAACCGGAAGTAGACAATGATATTAGTGACAAAACCTTTGAAATTAATTTACTCAACTCAAATCAATTTAATCCAAAAGACTTTATTACTAGCAGGTTTCAGGAACTTTTAGAACTACCAGGGTATGGTGTCATATATTAACAATCTTTGGATAGAGAGTTAATTGAGGTTAAAGAACAACTTCATTATAATAAAGCACCAAAAGGTATAGCCAATCGTTAAATAGTAAGAAATGATATCTTGTATTACATTTCTAATCCAAACGATGATCTAAATCTAAGATTGCACGTTCCGATACAGCTTAAACAGGAAGTCATTAAAGGCTATAATGATCAGCTAGGTCACATGGATACTGATAAATGTTATGACTCAATCAAACTTAAATACCTCGGCCTTTACTTTACAAAAGTTTACAAAATTACAGCAATTGCTGTATTATCTGTCAGTCGAGAAGTTCCTATAAGGCTACATCTCTTCTACAAATAACTGACACACCTGCATTTCCCTTCCAGAAAATCTCGGTAGATTTGCAATGACCATTTGAAGTTACCCAAGCAGGGAATCAATATATTTTAACATTCATTTGCCATTACAGGGGATCGAATTTGGTATTTGCCATCCCATCAAAAAGTACAGAACATGTTCTACATTATCTTTTGGAATAGTAGTGACGTAGTGAAGTCTTACTTAGTTCCGTTATGCGTTGTCAGCGACAAACGGCGGAGAATTTACGTCAAAACCCTTTAAAGAAACCTTGCATTAACTTAATATTGAGCATGAAACTACCTCTTATTATCACCCAAGGGTAATGCTAGGGTTGAGTGATTGCACCAAACTCGTAATGACCTCTTGTACAAAAACACAGTAGAAAATTCCACAACATTCGATGCAAGTTTAAACCAAGCATTAGCTGAAATAAGGTTTTCAAAAAGTCAAAGCAAAGGGTTCAGTCCATTTTTTCTGTTATATGGACGTGCTCCAGTCCTTCCAGTTGACAATTTGTTATGACATAGAAAAAATATGTAGGGGAGGAATCCCATAAAAATGCTAGAACAACAACACAAAGCATTTACTTTGGTTCATAGAAGTAGGAGATGTGGTCATTTAGAGAAAGGTAAATTAGATTGTAAATGAGTCCCTTGTTATAGGATCATTGAAAAACTTTACCTGTTCCGTTTGTTATTAAACACCAATTGGTTCGGTAGTAGATAAAGTGCATGGAGTACACTTTAAAAAAAAAACAGTCAACATCGATGACTGGGAGGTTTCAAAGCCACAAAAAACACGTACATTTAGAAGAAAAAAAACCGAATTATGCAATACCTCCAGAGGGAAGTAGTAGTAGTGAATCAGAAGATGACCATCGTACTCTCGCTCCTCGGGAGAGACTCGCTAATAGCCCTTTTCAAAAACCATTTGGTCCGCTTTTCGGTTTCGGCATTTAAATACAATGAAACAGTTCCGGTTATCAACCCAACATCATCCTGAATACAGTTCACAACACTGTGTATATTTAGATTACTAGGTCATTGTTTACAGTGACATTGCACTAATTTTGTTAGAATTGAAAATGTATTCAGGGTTAAGTTGTGTATTGTTAGGCAACCGTGCGAGTGATAACCGGAAGCGAAGAGTGTTTGTATCTCCATTTGATGGGAGAGTTCCAATCCAGGAAAAGATAACATCACTTTATGAAAAGGGCTATAGATATAATATGGAACGAGATACATCTTCTGATGAAGATAATATTCCACTCATGGAACTGAAATTACGTTTAGCGCAAAGGGTGGGTCTTGGATCGATAAAAGATAAGTGTTATATAATCAAAATTTAAAATTTGTTAATATTTTAATGGTCCAGAGCGGGAATAAAATCCAGAGGTGATTATTTCTTCAGATATAAATGCACAAGTTGTTAAGATTTCAAACAACATGTATTTCCAATTGCTCAGGGGTATAGCAGCATGTACATGAAACTATAGTGGATATAATTTTTATGGTCATTTGTTATTTATTAAATTTAAAATTAATACATCAAGGGTTAGGTTGACAAGATAGTTGAAATATTAGCGGGAATGAACTTCTAAGGGATGGCTCAAACCCCATTAATGTTCAGGAACGCTCCGGGTCATTATGATATATGTTTTAATATTTATGAAAAAGAAAGGAAATGGGGTAAATGTCGAGGAGACAACATCCCATCTCCAGGTTACAACTACTCAGATCTAAGCATCTAGGGGTCACCGTACGGTCTTCAACACAGTGAGGAACCTCACGCCATATAGCAAGCCCTAGATGGTCCCCAAAAAGTAAAAAAGTGAAACAAACCACACCCAATAACCCAAATACATAAATTATAAATATGCACCTGTATAATCAGTTGTTACACTGGCAGAATGGCGTACCACAGCAATTAAGATGTTGAGTCTTGATAGTGCCACATAATTTCGATTAACAGTTCAATGTTTTTTTTGTAATAATGTTTGTTAGCATCGTCTCGTGTCATCCAAGGTGAAATCAGTTGTATTACCAATAACTCTAAACGAAACTGGAAATTCTGCATCATGGGATTCTCAAGTCCATCGAAGGTCATATCTAGAAAATGTGCTTGTCGATGGAAATATAGGGATAGAGACGCAAGGTTTGAGGTCATGATTACGATAAGGTTAAGGTTATGGTAAGGGTTGGTGGGTTAGCGTTAAGGCCGGGTTCAGGGTTTGGGGTAGTTTGAATTAAAGATATCAAAAGAAAGATTTATATTGTAGGTGAAAAGAGAATTATGGAGGAAAAATTCTGGATTTTAAATTATACAGCTATAATTTCCACTCAGTAAGTTGTAGCGATACATGTATCTTTTCTGGCGTCAAAATGCGAGTTCCAAGTCATATTCGAATAAAGTTAAAAATAGTCACTGATATTGCTTAGGAAATCCCTCGAGTACATTATAATACATCGGCAAACAACTACCGAATTAAAAAGGAGAAAAGGGGGAATCAAAAATCAACTAGAAAAACTGAGAGAAAAGCTCACTAATATATACCCCGCTCACTTATTTGATTCAAGAAAGTTAAAAAATCAAGTCAAATCAAATTGGTGCAGTATTGTGAAAGTTTCATTGAATTTTACCAAGTGGTCTATGAGGGGTTGTCTCATATTGTGTGTATGCATATAGCGGCCGGAGTGACGAACAAACGGACGGACAACCAAACGAACACCATGAACACTATATAACGCCTGCCTAATGGGGGGTATAAAATGAACAAGAACGTCACAATACTAAATCACTAAAAATATGATGTTTCATGCTTTCGTATTGCAATTTTATCGCGAACGCTGTACTTATGGACCCTAACCGCTAAACAAACATTGATAACACTTTTGTTTATTTATTTAAATAATTCATTTACGAATTCATTTCAGTTATTTTTTTTCTACATATTCAACTTGACAATGTTTCAATTCTGATATTTGTTGTACACAAATTTCAAATTGCTTACTTTTAGTCCTGTCTTTTTTTTTCTTTCTATTTTTTGTACAATTATTACAAGGACTGGACTTACGTTTATCAAATAAAAACAAACATTTGTTTGGAATATACTATCCTCCTTTCGGCTATGAATAATTGAACAATTTGAATTTTATATGCAACAATTTGCAAAATCGTTAACTTGATATATAAGTATTGATGTCATTAAAATTGATTTTGAAACTTATATTTTCATATCAAACGTATAAAGAATTGTGAAGTTGTAAACTATTGACAAAAACAAACTATGATGCAAGTATTTCATACATTTATATTGTTAACAGTCATATTAACACAGGATTACATGTATATTTATGGTGAGTTTGTATTATTATAAATGTTTATAACTTGATGAATTAATATTTGAATACTTGTAATTAAAATTATTTTCAGCTTAAAATTTTCGATGATATCTTATTCTCAAATGATTGATATTTATTTACTCATGACATCTGATAATAATACAATGTTGTGCCAAAGAATTTGATTAATCTGGCGTCGTATGATACAGCCATAAATTCTCTTGTAACAATTGATTTAAAAAGAAATTCACTGAGAAAAAAAATTTTATGCGTACAATTCTTTATAATTTTGTTTGTTGCTATACTATATAATAGATGTTATACATATTGGAATGCCAACAGTTTATCAGTAAATTGGTCTGCCGAACTCAACAAATAGTGATAAAACATTATAATTAAATTTTCTTCCGTTTACACTTTTACTAAATCAGACAACAAATGATCTGTATGTAAGACTCAAATCTGTGTCCTGTCGCAAATCTGTGTCCGCCCGCAAATCTGTGCCCAAAATTGACGTCATAGATATCACAAATATGTGAAGGTTTTTTTTTTTTACCCGCAAATCTGTGTCCTTTTCACAAACCTATGTCCTTCATCTTTTGGCAGCCGTTGAAGCTAAATACTAATAGCATATGAGGTTAAAACATATTCTGAATTAAACCAAGGGCATACATTTGTACATTACACCATTTTACGAAATTTTCAGTATTTGAATATATGGTGTTTATTTATTTATTTTTTTTAATGTAATATATACTTATTTAAAATCGGAGGATTATATTTACGCAGAAATATTACGGAAAATGTGGTAACAAAGTGCTGCAAGATAAACTCTTGAAAATATGTATTGTGATACGTGGGCTAAAAAAGTCACGGGGAATTTGATGAAGATTGAGGATTTCATTAACAGACTAACATTTTCATATTTTCTAAAAACAAGTTAATAGTAAATTATAACAGCCATGCACTAAACAAGTAACAAAATGTTTATGATTACTTTTCTCTAAACAGTTAACACGAAGTAAATATTTAATAGTATGTCCAAAAACCGTCAGCAGCTGAATTACTTCCTCAAAACATTTAACAACCAGCTGAAAATGTCAAAAACACATTAACAGAAAAGGTCTTCCCCTTTTCATTTGTTCGTTTTTAGCTTTCGCAATGCAAGATTCAACCATTTGAATAGTTCGATCTTTATATTGAAATATTTTTCACGGCTTTTCACCAGGTTTCCTATATTTTAATAGTTCACATAATTTTCGAGTTAGAGGTTATTCATATAAATTTAATTGAATGTTTTAAATGCTACTCACATCCTATGATGTTCAGTGGTGGGTTGAGTTTTTGTATAGATGACGTGGACAAAAAGCAATCCGGATTATAAGAAACCAATTCGCAGAATTATCCGGGATAAAATATGGTATTTTTACAGCATGTTATGGGTTCTAGAAAATTCCCGGGAAATTCATTTCACAAATTTAAAAAAGAGGTCAACGGATTTCATTACTCCGTTAAATTTCACATGGCTTTTCTGGTGTTTCATTTCATAGATTTAAAAAAAGTCGCGTGATTTCATTACCCCGTAAAATTTCACATAGCTTTCATCGGTTTTCCGTGGAAAATACCAAGAAATCAAAGTAAAAATCGTTGGTCATCGTTGAAATAAGAGAAATAAATAATTAAATGTTATTTTCGCTAGTAATATTTATACAAATAGTTTCAGATAACAAAATACCGAAGTTACTGTGATGCCTTAATTCGCCCCTTTGCACTGCTACTTTTAAAAACGACAATGTGGTAGAATAGACAAAGGACATAAGATTTGAAATGCTATAGAAGTTTTTTTTTTAATTTGATATTTGTGATTTAACCTAAATTATATAAAAATTAAAGAATATTACCGCGAATACATCTTAAAAAGGACACAATTTTGAGGTTGTCCAAACGGACACAGATTGGCATGTCGTGACGTCATTGGATATACTTTGAAAACTTGGATATTGTAACGCAAATATTGGACACAGATTAGCGAAAGGACACAGATTTGCGACAGGACACAGATTTGAATCCTACATATATAAAATGAACTTATATGTTAAGCATAAATGTGCATGCAATCTTAAATAATTGAAGTGTAAAAATATATAGAGCTTGAATATTCCTGAAGTACTAAGATGCACTATTATCAGCATCATAACTGGACTTATATCTATATTCCTTTCTACTGATAAGGGGACGACCATTTGATTTTCACGGGGAAAGGGCTTTGGCAATTTTGTAAATAAATAATTTAAACCTTGGTGTAAGTGAAAATAACTTCTCATGAATACAAATAATTTTGATTAAAGGATAAATTTTGTGTTTCAAATTCAAATAATTTGAGGTGACATTGGGTAAAAATAAATAATTTGTTCGAGATTTTCATGAAAATAAATACCTTTTCTCAGCAAAATCGCCCATGCCCTCCGGTGAAAATCAAATGGTCGTCCCCTTATCAGTAGAAAGGAATATAGGTATAGACTCTTTTCGACAAGCGCGATGGCTTAGACTTTTCAAAAGTTAAAGAGCAGTAGTAAACTCACATTTCGTGTACATTTCAAAATTTATTCACTTTTGTCCTGTAATATGTACAGTAAATTTGTAAACAAACCACCAATCCTTACCAGAAATTATGTTCAACCACTTTTATAATTGTCACCACAGAAGATTTACTGTTAGCACATTAAGAAGTTGATGTTAATTTAATTTTTGCATAATGACAATTTCGACAACTTATGTCTCTTTAGTGCAGATCAACATATAAATAATACTTGATATTTTACAATAGATTCAGAGTTTTTTGCCGGACTGAGATACACAGACATATGAGTTTTAATTGCCAATGTCATGGGATTCCATGATGACCACCTGATGATACCTCCAATAAATGAAAGTTCACGCCACTATTGCTTTATTTATTGTGGTATTGCTGTTCGTTTCTGTTTCGTTTCTTTTCATCTTTGTTTTACCTGTTGCCTTCATTTGTGTTGCCACTAAATAGTCGTGTTTTTTAATTTTTTAAATTTTTAATTGTTCATGTTCGATTTTTTCGTTGTTCTAACTTAATGCCGCTGTATTTTTCGTCGGTGTATAATTTGAAGATTGTCATGTTTTCAGGAGAGGAAATAACATACCATACTCCAAACAAAGGAGTATATAAAATTTTGTCGGAACTTACAGATACGGTCTCAAATGATAAAGTCATTCGTTTCGAAGTTAAGGCATGTAATGATGTACATGTAGCCTTAATATCTGGAGACACAGAAAATGATCCTCTATACGAAATTGTGCTTGGTGGCTGGGGTAACAAGAAATCTGTGATCAGAACGAAAAAGCAACAAAACCCACCTGAAGAAATTGCACAGGGTTCATTTGTAGACTGTTCAGACTACAAGAAATTTTGGATAAGTTGGAATGACTTTACCCTTGATATTGGGCGTGGTGTTAACAATGCTGAGGATACATTTTTGACATGGACAAGTCGTACTAAATTACTGACTATTGTAAACGTTGGAATATATACTGCATATGGATCAACTGGTGAATGGATTTTTTACAAACAAGGTATTTACAATATTTAATCTATATTTTCGGGGGGACATAAAATGAGGGTTATAACAAAATTACCGAACAAAGTTGTCGAGAGCTGAAGTCATGAGACAAAAAGACAAATTAGGTGGAAACCACCAGAAAAATTGTCGACCGCAATGGTCCTGAACTGGTACAGGCTTTTCAAAAGAAATAGTGGGTTAAACTGGCATGCCAAATCTCTCCTTCGATTGCCGTGGTGTCCGTTAGCAACTCTACAGCTTTTGCAATTAAAAGAAATGATCATACAAGTACTAAGTAGAAAAGAATCGTGAATCACAGTTCGGAGCAAAACATCAAATTTTCCAGAAGGGACTGATATCTACTAAAGAAATATTTCATGATCGTATGAGAAGGAATTTTTTGAGGTCTTGATTAAAAGGCGGTCATGGAGATAACTATGTCTAACGAAAAAGTCAGTAAAATTTGCACTAGCTCTCGCGTGACTATTCAATTGTGAAACATACACTCCGTACGCAGGTTTCTTTCGTTTCCTATATCTCTAGTTCTGGAGGATATACTGATGAGATCCATGTAGAAAAAGATTCGTTATTGACGGAAAGAACTTCATCAATATATCTATAAGTGAGATTAAAGGATCTAGCATCTTTTATTTTATTAGCTTTCACGAGTCCCCGAAGAAATTCAGTCTCGTAGGAATATGAAAACAAGTCTGCGAGTAGAGGAGCACAATTAGTGCCCATTGGTATGCCAAAAGCATTTGAATTGCTTTGAATGAATTTATAATTCCGCATTGAACCGTGAACTTTGAAGCCATACAACATTTTTCAGACCAATATGTGTCGTCAAAGACGTAAAAGTGTATCAAATATAATGATTATAAGTGTTACAGTTGAAATGGACATTAAAATGTAAAATTAACAAACTCATCTGTGAACCAGTGATAAAGGTGTAATATCCTATAGCAAATGCAACACCAGACCATATATATATTGAGTGAAGGCTTAATAGTTGCTGAGACATTGACATGAGTGTAAACCAGTCACTGATTAATGATTGATTGATTGATTAGTTAGAGTTTAACGTCCAATGAGTAGTATTTCAGCTATATTAGGACGAGAACAAGATAATCAATTTAAAAAATTGTAAGTAAAAGAAGAAAGAAACAAAGGTGGAAGGGACAACCGGGCCAACGACTTTTGATTGCCACTGGAAAAGGAAGAAATGAGTATGGGCTTTCCATACGTTACCCAATGCGTCTGTTCTCCTTAGAAAAATATAGAATACACTGAATAATGAATTTTAAGTCCTGACTACATGACAAGTGTAAGACTGGTGTGCTTCTTTCCCAAATCTAGGTGTTCTAGTTAAAAAGAAATTAGCGTAAAAGAAAAAAAAGTTATTAGCGTACCATTACATAAAATTTGGGTTAAGGCTGTATGACAGAGGTCAGACTGTAGATGTAGCTTCAGATTAAATGAGGAATCTCTAGGTATTCTAGTTACCGGGAAATAATATTAATATAAAAAGGCGACCAAAGTAAGTGAACTATGAAACTGAAGCCATGACAGTCGAGGGACTGACATGAATCTACCTGGATTTAGTAGCACCGGACTAAATGTGGTGACTCTATGAGTTTTAGTAACAGAGAAATAAGTATAAAGTAAAGAAATTTCGAAGTCACGAGTTTAAGTTACAGAGAAATAAGTTTTAATAGGGGGACTTTCAAGAACAGTTTACAGTACAATTTTTATGCTAAAAACTAAGCTCATTTATTTCCTTTTTTTTCAATTGACACAAAGTAAGAATTTAACAGAGCATAGAACACCAAATGGTCCAAAACAGGTACCACTAATTTACTAAACTAAAAACAAAATAATAATCAACTGGAAATCATCTCTCACTGATACTGCCGATGTCTACTGAAATACATGAAGACTCTTTACCAAACCCTTCGGGGAGTTTTGAGTTTGATTTTTCTTCCGTAGTGCGACAGTGTTTTACCAGCAGACTAGATTCCTTGAGCTAGCCGGCAGTTTAGCGGCGAGCACTATTTGACCCTTCTTTCAAAATTACGTTTTGTCATATGCTTTTTCTGTTCCAAGATAGTGGTCATTGAGTTAGTAGTCTACCTGCATTGGGTTTTATTCGCATGTTTATTATAGGGAAACGAGATAGAGAAAGGGGAGGTTCGGTACCCATAAACCGGTTTAACCCTACCACTGGCTTTTGCTAGTGCTGGTTCCAAGTCCGGCTATCCCGAGTTCCTATCGTTATTTATGTTTGTCTCTTGTTTTCATTTTTTTGTTTTTCTGGTGAAGTTTGCTTGTAAATTGTGGCATGTGATTGTAGTTCCTGGCCATTGTAGGTGTGTGCTGTTTTCCTGTTTTTGTAATTTTCCCATTCCATTAAAGTAAAAATATTAACAGAAAAGTAAAGCAATATCAAGTCAATGAGTTTTAGGTATTTACTTCGAGCAATATCAAAGTGAATGAACTGTGAAATAGGGGTGAAGGTTACATTACAGGTATCTAAATGGTATGCACCGGTCTAGTTAAATTTGTTGAGCCTATACTTTGAAATTAACTACAATGTAAACTGTAACTCAACCGTACAATTGGAGCGAAACTGACTGTCATGGGCTCTAAAAATACATCGATACACAAATGTAGGGGACCAAAATAATTTAGTTCCTGACAAAAAAGACTATTTCCGAATGTTTATGAAGTTTATGAACCATGCAAACAAGGTGAAGGTCATTTGAATGTTTCGCTGCTGTAAAGTGCATAACATAATTTTTACCTTGACCAAAAATTCCCTGCATAACTTGTATTTTCAAAGTTATTAAGGTTTTAGAAATGTTTATACCACTGCCGCCACAAGAAACACATATAAACACTATCGTCAAAGGGGAGACTAGAGTCTAAAGAACAACTTTTTCCCCAACACTTCTATTTTTGATAATTACAAGATACAAAATTAGTGCGAAGATGCATTGTGATACTTTTATACTAAATAATAACGGTTGTCACCATCATTTGACAGATCGTAACAATGTTCTATTACATCTTTCAGTACATCCAGAGTTTATTACCAAACTGACAAGAAGTCGACACTTTTTATTGGCATTGTGACGGATCAACGCGGAACATTTAATGATACCTCCAGTTTTTGTCCGTTTCACATTGCTTATTCTTAAGTTTTGTGGCATTCTTATTCCCTTTTGTCTTTCTTTTTAAGGATATCTTAATTTGTGCTGAGTATGAATACCATTGATTTTGGGTTTTATAATTTTCCCTTTTTATTTAGGTATTCATTTTCCGATGTCTTTACAACAAACAAAATGCAGTATAACTTTAATAAAAATTTTCTACACTTCTGTTATTTTGCGTTATGAGGGTGGGTAAGAGGGGGTATGGTCCCGGAATCCCGAGGAAATAGCTGTCAAATCCCGTATTCCCGAGAAAATAAAATTTCAATTCCCAATTCCCGAAAAATGACAACGCAAATTCCGGATCCCGTTAAGCGTTAATCCCGAATTACCTTTGAATAAAATGGCTGATCCAGGCTTCCCGTAAAAGGTCCTTCCGCCCCTCCGTTATGTTGGTATGTGTAACTTCTCTCGAAAGCTTCATGCTGTTTAAATCTATGGATATTTCAGATATAACAACCATGACCACACAGTCAATGGAAGAATCTTGTATGTGTCCCTGTGCCAGTGTTGGCAAATGGTTATACCTTGATACACTCAATCTTACAAAGGAAGAGTTGACAACTATTCTGCAGGAAGACTTGGATAAAACAAAAGCAGCTATTTTCGTTGAGAAAAAATCGACTTCTAATTTCAAAAGAAGAAAAATTTCACAACCAGATGACAGAAAATCCTCACAAGCCGCAGGGTTTGTCGGTGTATTGATCATTTGTGTTGTTGTATCCAGTTTTGTTATTTCAGACCTTATCAATTTATATTTATATATTATGTCAAAAGAAAATATATAAATTATTCATCAGTTTCTGAATATCTTGTAAAACAATATTTATGTTAAGAGAAGGGTTAATAAAAAGACACCATTGAAAATGTTCGAAATTGCTACTGAATAACTACGGCAAATGTGCAAATAAAACAGTAAATAATAATAAAACACATTTCATAATAAAACAATAGGAGGCTCATATACATTTTAAACGTTTTTTGAAATTATGGATTTTCTATGTTTGGGTTCTAGTGCTGTTGATGGGATATGAATTTCCGAAATGGTCATACAGCTCATTAAAATTATTGCAGTTTGAGTTAACATGTGTGTTATTGTCTCATAATCATTAACTCCATATTCTTTCGAAAACAATTCTAAACTCAAATAGTTACAAAAACCTTTAAAGGTTTACATTTTGATTTGAAATATCAAAATGTTTGAAAAAGTATTGAGACCTTTATGTAAGTATGATCATTTTTCAAAATTTTTCATTTTTTTATTTGTTTATGAAAAGAGAGGCTCATTATTGTCTTACAAACTAGGCATAACGCCAAGGCAGATGTATTTTACCATGAAAATAGTAGCCGACATCTTGATATTCAAGTCATGCAAGTTTTGTCTATCGTATATTTTAACCCCGTCAAATGTATTTTTTTATCTACTGACTAAGCTATTTTATATGATTCTATCATTTTTCCGTTGGTTTCCACCTGATTTGTCTTTTTGTCTAATGTTTTTCGGCTCTTGAAAACTCCAGTAATTTTGTTATTACTTCCTTTATGAAGTATGCAGTTTGTGATACATTTATTCTATTATTTATTTTTCCTTGCATTGTATCCATATTTAATGAAACACGACAAATCAAAGATTCGATCCCCCGCTACCCCTTTTTGGATCCCCTCCTCTTGTTAAAGAAATTCCATCAAAATAAGACAAGTGTTTTTGAAACTAAATTTCTTTCGGTTGAAACAATCATTGTTACTGTAAAGCACCAATACATGCATTGAAAAAACAAGAATAATCGATTTGAGATAAATCAAATTCTTATTTATAGCCTGCTTATAATTTTTTCACAACATGAAAATTTCGATCGATTTTCTTTTTTTCAGAAAATTGCAGTATCTAAATTTCTGAAAATTTTGTTTAAAACTAAGAGGTATTTCTCTCTTGTGACGCTTTGCGTAGCTCTGTCCTTAACAAATGACTAAATACCGAAGTTACTGTGAATTTAAATTCTGCATATGCGCATTTCGACAAGTTATGGCTTTTCTATTTAGATCCTGTTTGTAATTTGTTCTCTTTCAGCTATTACACATATTTTGGTTATTGAATTTCCAAATGTTATAATTTGATCTGCACTTGAGAGACAAAATTTGTCGAAATGGTCACTATGATATGCCTAAGCTAAATTCAAAGTAAGTTAATGATTTCTCACCACTTGGCCAATGCCTCTGCTGGTGGACTGTTAGTCTCCAAAGGTATTCACCAACCCAGTAGCCACTACTTCGGTCCTGGCCCGAAAATCGATTTTATTTAGAAAAATCTGGATTCAAGAAAATTTTATTTAATACTAAGAAGTATCTATCTCTTGTAATTACACCTTTTGTAAGTAAGCTGCATTCTGATTGGTTAATGGGCGTGGTATTTTTGGCAAATACCACCCCACCGTGGTATTTGTCCCAGAGTCATCTTTGCACTTTGATGAATGAGACATTCGGTGTAATTAAACAGATATATCATGAATTTCGGGGTATTTGCCAAAAATGCAAGTTTTGGGCTTTTCCCTTGCCATCTAGGCTTGGGAAATTTTACCGCCCGCGACTTGTATCTTTGCCAAATATCCCTCCTTATCATGATATATGTGTTCATATCACTTTGTCATTGGCTGGTTTTGTCTTTTCTTTTTAGATCCTGGTGTTAATTTGTTCTCTTTCAGCTTTAACACATTTTTCGATTTATTGATTTCGAAATGTTTTGATAAGATCTGCACTGAAGAGACATAAGCTGTCGAAATGGCTATATGCAGGGACTAAATTCACGGTAACTTCGGTATTTTTTATTAAATTGCTGTATGTTTTTGAGAAATTATTTACCCAATCTCTCCAGTATATCGAGTTTATCAGCTATTGTCATAAGTACAATGTATTCAGTGATTTTGACAACACGGCAAAATTCTTATCAGAAAAACCACCATATCAGTGTAATGTTTTTTTTTTCAGTCACGCAAATTAAAATAAAATTGAAATAAAACTTGCCCACAATTGTTTTATTGTTATTAAACCGGTACTTTAGTTTTTATTCCTCGGCGAAGTGTGGGATAAAACATTTGCAAATACAGCTCAAGTCCAAGTTAAAATTACAATAAAATACACCGGCCATGTTTAATTTCTTAAATTAACGCGAGAATGAAACAATGTAAGATTTATTTCTTGCAATATAACACTAACTCTTAAAATTTTCACTAGTAGATCTGTTACACATGCGCCAGAATAACTTGGACCTGAGGTCACCTGTATACTTCCAAATACAGGGGCTTGCTCCCGGTCTAGAAAAAAAAATGTTTACTATCAAATATGAATCTCGGAGAAAAAAACACAAGGGTGGCGCTCGGTTGGAAGGTTCGGAGTGTTCTGAACTTATGGGACACCCGGAACTGACAATAAAACAGAATGGAACAATGTTCGGAACAGGTTCCATCTGCGCCGAAAAAAAAAGGTGGTGCAGACAGAATTCAATATATGGCTACCAAAAGAATATTTTGAGAAACAATAAACGATTTTAAGTTTTTGCAGGAAAAATGTGCTTGATTTTTGCAAATGATAAAAACTAACAACACATAATTGGCAGACGGTTTGAGCATTGAATTCATACCCAAATTGAGAAAATTGAAAACGAAGCGAGTGGGGTATCAGGCATAGGATTTCCCTTGTGTTTTTTTTCTCCGAGATATTTGATAGTAAATATTTTTTTCTAGGACGGGAGCAAGTCCCTGTGCTTCCAAACAAAGAATAAGTTTACATTACAGTATATGTTTAATTTTCTACCATTTTAAAAAGTGTATTAAAAGAATTTGACTTTTACCGGACTGAGTTATGAGAAATTATGACTAGAATGGGAGTAATAACAAAATTTCAAGACAAGACAAGACAAGAGCCAAAAGTCCAGAAGGCAAATCGCAATGGTTCTGACTGACTTGAATTACAGTCATTTCAAAGTAGATCGTAGGTTAAACCGGTTTTATGGCGCGTGAAATGAAATGTTAAATTCTTCTAAAATTCAAAGCTGATATTGCATCATCAGATATAAGACTTGAGGTATAAATATTAACTATTAGTATTTTTGTTCGCGAGACAAGGATTATCAGGTCCATATCAGATGAGCCCGTGCCGTAGGGCGAATCTGATATGGACCTGATAATCCTTGTCGAGCGAACAAAAATACTAATAATTTTTTTATCGGTAATTTCACATTGGAATACAAACTAAATTACTTTTTACTTCAGTTATATTCCTTTTTTACGCTTTGTCTTGCAATAACTTTCGTTCAATAGTGAAAAACTATGCACTATTTTTTTGTCGATTTTTTATGCATGACGCGGTCACTTACGTGACGTCATTCCATTCATTCAAATGCATGATGACGGTTACGCTTTAAGGAACGAAGGAAGGGGCATCTATTGGAAGTAATGAAAATGTCACATTGAAACAAAAATCAGGATCATATTAAAGTGTGATAAGGTAGGTTGGAACTATGTGATAAATGTCTTGATGTTTTGGGGATAATCAAAAGGAAATTGTTCATATTTCAATGTCCTCAGTGGAACTGTCAAGGTGTCATTGCGTCAATAGACGAATTTCATATTTACGGGATGACTGCTAATTTAGCATGTTTTTCAAAGGGACGTCACTCGCTAACACCCGTCATTCTGGTTTTCGGTCTCATTAGGGAAAGGACGGTCAGTAAATATTTTCTCTGGCAACGGTTACGATTTTCACTGTGGTAAGTACCCGAATAACTTGAAATAATTCATTTAAAGACAATCGAGATATTACCCCTAGTCCAGTGATAGATACCCATGTATTCAAAATCTACTGCTGTCCCTTATTACAATGGAACCGTAAACCTGACTGTCGGGTCAGTAGGTTACTTCCCTTTGTGGAAAACGTTATAAAAATGGAGCCAAACTCGGGATAAGAGTTATCATGATGCTACTCTTGTTTTGCGAACACAAGACATTTCCCCCAGTCCCTGTCACTTTTTCTTATTTATACCCCTTCAACGGCCAATAGTGCTCTGTCCCTGTTCCTGTTTCCCTTTTAAGATCTCGTCCAGATTTGAAGTTTGCTCCCCCCTTCTCTGCCGCCTTTTCTCCTGTCTTTACCAAATTTCGATAAGCCCAAAGTCTCGTTGCAATGATTTACTAGAAATATGGACAAACTCACCAATCCGAGATTTGGTGGAAGTATTGGCAGTGCCATGGTGTCGGAGGTTATGTTTTTGTTGTTTTTTGTTTTGT
>MJUU01005587.1:0-11200 GCA_002080025.1 Modiolus philippinarum
AATGATGTATAGAAGGTCCTTTACAAAGATTGCTCATTTCGTTCCGATGCGACAAAAAAACATGGCCGCCAGCGCGGAACTTAGGTTTAACATTGGACCCTATGGGAAAAATTACATTTTCATCTTCTGCTCTGAAACCACTGAAGCAAATTCAACCAAACTTTACAGGAATGATGTACTAAAGGTCCTTAACCTTAACAATGATTGCTCATTTCGTTCCGATCCGACAAAAACATGGCAGCCAGCACGGAACATGGTTTAACATTGGACCCTATGGGGAAATCACATTTTCATCTTCTGCTCTGAAACAGCTGAAGCAAATTCAACCAAACTTTACAGGAATGATCTATGGAAGGTCCTTTACAAAGATTGCTCATTTTGTTCCGATCCGACAAAAAAAAAACATGACCGCCAGTGTGGAACTTATGTTTAACACTGGACCCTATGGGAAAAATCACATTTTCATCTTCTGCTCTGAAACCACTGAAGCAAATTCAACCAAAGTCGACAAGAATGATGTACTAAAGGTCCTTAACAATGATTGCTCATTTTGTTCCGATCCGACAAAAAACATGGCTGCTGGCACGGAACATGGTTTAACATTGGACCCTATGGGAAAATCACATTTTCATCTTCTGATCTGAAACGGCTGAAGCAAATTCAACCAAACTTTACAGGAATGATGTACTAAAGGTCCTTAACAATGATTGCTCATTTCGTGCCGATCCGACAAAAAACACTGCCGCCAACACGGAACATGGCTTAACACAGGACCCTATGGGAAAATCACATTTTCATCTTCTGCTCTGAAACGGCTGAAGCAAATTCAACCAAACTTTACTGGAATAATGTATGGAAGGTCCTTAACAATGATTGCTCATTTCGTTCCAATCCGACAAAAAACATGGTCGCCAGCACGGAACATGGTTTAACATAGGACCCTATGGGAAAAATCACATTTTCATCTTCTGCTCTGAAACGGCTGAAGCCAATTCAACCTAACTTTACAGGAATGATGTATGGAAGGTCCTTAACAAGGATTGCTCATTTCCGTTCGATCTGACAAAAACATGGCCGCCAGCAAAGAACTTAGGTTTAACATTGGACCCTATGGGAAAAATCACATTTTCATCCTCTTCTCTGAAACCACTGAAGCAAATTATACTCCCACTCGCTAGAGAGGGGGGTATCCTGGATTCACCTTGATCGTCTGTTCGTCCGTCCGTCCGTTCGTCCGAAAAAAATTTTCGTCACATTTTTCTCAGTTTCTACAAGAGGGATTGATTTCAAAATTGGTATGCAGCCTCTATATGGTTAGTTGTAAGGAACGTCCTATTGTGAGTCCTGTCGGATGTGTACTTCCTGTTTGACAAAATGTGGAATTAGTTACAAAATGTAGTGAAAACATGAATTTTTCGTCGCAAATTTCTCAGCTTCTACAAGAGGGATTGATTTCAAAATTAGTATGCAGCCTCTATATGGTTAGTTGCAAGGAACGTCCTATTTTGAGTCCTGTCAGATGTGCACTTCCTGTTTGATGAAATGTGGACTTAGTTACAAAATGTAGTGAAAACATGAATTTTTCGTCGCATTTTTCTCAGCTTCTATAAAAGGGATTGATTTCAAAATTGGTATGCAGCCTCTATATGGTTAGTTGTAAGGAATGTTTTATTTTGAGTCCTGTCAGATGTGTACTTCCTGTTTGACGAAATGTGGACTTTGTTACGAAATGTAGTAAAAACATGAATTTTTCGTCGCATTTTTCTGAGCTCATACAAGAGGGATTGATTTCAAAATTGGTATGCAGCCTCTATATGGTTAGTTGTAAGGAAAGTCCTGTTTTGAGTCCTGTCGGATATGTACTTCTTATTTGACGAAATGTGGACTTAATTACGATATGTAGTGAAAACATGAATTTTCGTCGTATTTTTCTGAGCTTCTACAAGAGGGATTGATTTCAAAATTGGTATGCAGCCTCTATATGGTTAGTTGTAAGGAACGTCCTATTTTGAGTCCTATTGGATGTGTACTTCCTGTTTGACCAAAATACATATAGATATTTGGACGATATTTTGGCATTAAATAATCCTGAATTTTCTAAATTTACAGATGAAATTTAGCCTGCAGAACTTACTGTAAATAAATCCAATAGCAGCAGTGATTATACCTTGATATATCAATAAATCAAGGAGAGTTAAACACTAAGGTTTATGATAAAAGGGATAATTTCTCATTCCCTATAGTCAATTTCCCCCATCTTGACGGCGATGTTCCGTTAGCCCCTTCTTACGGGGTCTACATTTCACAACTTGTTCGATATGCACGAGTACATATATGTAGTAATGTTTCTGACTTCAACGACCGAAATCTTTGTCTCACTGAAAAACTTCTGCATCAAGGGGTTAGATATCATAAATTGATAAAAACATTCTCTAAATTTTATTATAGATACATTGATTTATTAAGAAAATTTGGTTCTACATGCAGGGCTCTTATACATCAGGGCATTTCACATCCAAACTTCTATGGCAATATCATTTACAAAGCGCATAATTTCAAAAATAATTGTCCTTCCAAACTTATTAATCCGTTGAACAAACTTATTCATAAAGGATATAAATACAGCATTGTTGTTAAATCTTTACTTCTGGTTTTTGTTGGCAAAAATATTGATCATCTCCTAAATGCTTTATACCATAACTAAATTTAAACAATTTTTCATATTGGCAGTATTTGGCGTTGCACAATGTCATTTCTTCTTTCATAATTGATGATGTTGTTATACCAAATCTATTTAGAAGTACTTCAATTGAAATTTCATATGTAAGAAGGCTTGATATCATAGTCAACGGAAATTATGTCCTAAGCTAGCTGTCAGTAACTGCGAGCATTTGTCGGGACAGTACCTGTGTGTATTGTCTTCATGTTTTATGTACTTCATTGTAAGGGTACTCGTCTTGATAAGTTGGACTTTTTTCTAGTTTGATTTTTACTGTAAGTCTTTTTGTGTATTTATTTTTAGCCATTCACCACACATAGGGGGAGGGTTTGGATCCAAGAAAACGAGTTTAACCCCACCGCAATTTTTGCGCCTGTCCCAAGTCAGGAATATGTTGGTCATTGGCTTGTCCTTGTCCTCTTATAAAATTTTAGTTTCTTGATATTTGGGTTATTGGATGTGGTTTGTTTCCATTGATTTATTCACTTTTTTACCTTTTTGGGGCCACTTGGGGCTTGCTATATGGTGTGAGGTTCCTCACTGTGTTGAAGACCATATGGTGACCCCTAGATGTTTTGTTTTGGGTCGTTTTAACCTTGATATGGGATGTTGTCTCCTTGACATTTAATCCATTTCCTTTCTTTTTCATATTAGTTACAAAATGTAGTGAAAACATGAATTTTTCGACGTATTTTTCTCAGCTTCTACAAGAGGGATTGATTTCAAAATTTGTATGCAGCCTCTATATGGTTAGTTGTAAGGAACGTCCTATTTTGAGTCCTGTCAGATTTGTACTTCCTGTTTGACGAAATGTGGACTTTGTTGCGAAATGCGAGTGAAAACATGAATTTTTCGTCGCATTTTTCTCAGCTTCTACAAGAGGGATTGGTTTCAAAATTGGTATGCAGCCTCTATATGGTTAGTTGCAAGGAACATCCTGTCTTGAGTCCTGTCCGATGTGTACTTCCTGTTTGACGAAATGTGGACTTAATTACGAAATGTAGTGAAAACATGAATTTTCGTCGCATTTTTCTCAGCTTCTACAAGAGGGATCGATTTCAAAATTGGTATGCAGCCTCTATATGATAAGTTGTAAGGAATGTCCTGTTTTGAGACCTGTCTGATGGGTACTTCCTGTTTGACGAAATGTGGACTTTGTTACGAAATGTAGTGAAAGATGAAGTTTTTGTGAAATGTGGACTTAATTACAAAATGTAGTGACAACATGAATTTTTGGTCCAGGGTTCAATGAGTGGGGGTATACCTGGTTGCCATTCGGCGACAGCTCTTGTTCAACCAATCTTTACAGGAATGATGTACAAAAGGTCCTTAACACAGATTGCTCATTTCCTTCTGATCTGACAAAAAACATGCCCGCCAGCACGGAACATGGTTTAACATTGGACCCTATTGGAAAATCACATTTTCATGGACTGAAGCAAATCCAACCAAACTTTACAGGAATGATGTACCAGAGGTCCTTTACAAAGATTGCAAATTTTATTTCAATCTGACAAAAAACATGGCCGCCAGTGCGGAACTTAGGTTTAATAGACATTGGACCCTATGGGAAAAGTCACATTTTAATCTTCTCCTCTGAAACTGCTGAAGCAAATTCAACCAAATTTACAGGAATGATGTACGGAAGGTACTTTACAAAATTTGCTCATTTCATTTCGATCCAAAAAAAAATATGGCCTCCAGTGCAGAACATAGTTGAATATAGTAGGGCGGTGTGTGAAACTATACTTTTCATCATCTTCTCTGAAACCATTCAAGCAAATTTAACTAAACTGTGATGGAATGGTGTATTGAAGGTCCTTTGCAAAGATTACTCATTTCAATAGGATCAGACTAAAAAAACTTGTGCCAATGGAGAACATAGCTTAACATTAGACCTCATTGGTAAATATGAAAAGGAAAGGAAATGGGGTAAATGTCAAGGAGACAACATCCCATATCCAGGTTAAAACGACCCAAAAACAAAGCATCTAGGGGTCACCGTACAGTCTTCAACACAGTGAGGAACCTCACACCATATAGCAAGCCCTAAATGGCCCCAAAAGGGTAAAAAAGTGGATAAATCAATGGAAACAAACCACATCCAATAACCCAAATATAAAGAAACTAAAACTTTATAAGAGGATACGGACAAGCCAATGACCAACATATTCCTGACTTGGGACAGGCGCAAAAATTGCGGTGGGGTTAAACTCGTTTTCTTGGATCCAAACCCTCCCCCTATGTGTGGTGAATGGTTAAAAAATGAACACACAAAAAGACTCACAGTAAAAATCAAACTAGAAAATCAAGACGAGTACCCTTACAATGAAGTACATAAAACACGAAGACAATACACACAGGTACTGTCCGGACAAATGCTCGCAGTTACTGACAGCTAGCTAAGGACATAATTTCCGTTGACTATGATATCAAGCCTTCTTACATATGAAACTTCAATTGAAACACTTCTAAACAGATTTGGTATAACAACGTCATCAATTATGAAAGAAGAACATGATATTGTGCAATGCCAAATACTGCCAATATGAAAAATTGTTTAAATTTAGTTGCGGTGTAAAGCATTTAGGAGATGATCAATATTTTTGCCACCAAAAAACCAGAAGTAACGGTTTACAACAATGCTGTATTTATATCCTTTATGAATAAGTTTGTTCAACGGATTAATAAGTTTTGAAGGACAATTTTTAAATTGTTTAAAATACATCTTTTTTGGTCATGCATGGCATAGAAACATTTTGTCAGGTGAGCGATACAGGCTCAGTCTCTGAGCCTCTAGTTACTGATTGTCGTGTTGTCTTTACATTATGACTGATTATCGTGTCCTTTTTGCATTTTTACTGATTGCCGTGTTGCCTTTGGATTTTTATCGATTGCCGTGTTACCTTTGCATTTTGACTGACTGCCGTGTTACATTTGCATTTTGACTGATTGCCGTGTTACCTTTGCATTTTGACTGATTGCCGTGTTACCTTTGCATTTTGACTGATTGCCATGTTACCTTTGCATTTTGACAGATTGCCGTGTTTCCATTGCATTTTGACTGATTGTCGTGTTACGTTTGCATATTGACTGATTTCCATGTTTTTTTTTTTGCATTTTGAATGATTGCTTTTTGATTGATTACTTTTTGACCAATTACCCTGTTATCTTTGTAGTTTAGTGATTTTCGTGTTGCCTTTGCATTTTGACTAATTGCCGTGTCATGCATGCTGGTGTCATCTTTGCATGCTAACCGATTACCGGGTTGTCTTTGCATTTTGACTGATTGTCGTGATGTGTTTGCATTTGACTGATTGACATGCGACATTGGCAATTCTTTCGATTGCCGTGGTTCGGTAATCAGAAAAATGCAAATTTCCGATGAAAAAAAGTGTCTATAACTGACAGGAATCTACGAAGACCACCAAGCATTTAATTTTAAACAACAGGAGACTGTAACTATACGTCATATAAAGCCATTTCAAGTTAGCTTGTCTTTCAATGTTCGTAAAACAATTCATCACGGTTACGAACTCACAAAACGGAGAAAACTTATTCGAAAAGCAGTTTACATAGTATAAGTTACACGCGAAAACTTCAATATTAGCAGAACCGAAAACAACTTTCAAAAAGCATTATTCCAATCCACGGAAATAAAATCAATTACATCATAGTCATCACCAAGCTGTTGATTCCAATATTTTCAACAACGGTTAATATTAATTATTTTATAGTACATTTTGTTTAATTGTATCATATAATTTGTATTGATCAATTATTAAGTAACATGAATCACGACATTGATTTTCTGGTATTAATTGAAGTAGAAACGTTTTGTTTGCCGACACACTTACTGTAACCTCCTAGCCATTTTGCTGTTTCCAAGATGAAGTAACTGTTTCAACAATGATTTAACAACAAAACACCCAGATGATTTTTACAAATGACCGCCTCAGCAATGTTTCTTCAGTGCAGAAAGAAATTAAAGCTGCAACAGGACCTTAACAAAATTCAAACAAGGGCCCTCAATGGGACAAAATGACAATACAACATTGTGATTATACTGTGACAATACTTACACTACATATCTTAATCTGAAGTTCACTACACTGACACTTCACATATCTGCAGCAATTTGTCTTGCATAAGTGATTTCGACGGTGCTTCTGCAATGACGCAAAGCTACACCCCTATAAAAATGAAGTTTCCCAGAAAGAAGTATTGTAATCTAACCGTTTCTAAATCTCTCATCAATGCACATACTAAATGATACAAAAGGCAAAAAATTAAGGTATGACTTGACCAACCCACTATTTTTGGACAAAGTGACGAGTGAAAAAGATAACCTGTGTTTTGATTTTGTTTTCCATTTTGTAGATCTACAGCTGGCTGCAGAGCTCGGAAAAGCTCTTCTTGAAACAAACAGAGAATTGGAGACCCAATCCATGCATTTACAGCAAGTCAACCATGAACAAGGACTTGAAATTGAGGTACTGTCTAAAGTTAATAGTTTGCAGTTTGTTGAAAGATTCTTTATCTCTACTTAGTTATATTATTAAGGCTCTTATTTAACGAGGCCTTCTAGAGCCAGGGATGCTCACCTGGGCATACCGTTAATCAGTCTCCTCAAACTATGCTATGACCATAGTAAAAAAAAACATTGTTATAAAGTTTGACTATTTTCAACCATGTGGCACAATTTACAAAGGGAGCATCGAGTGGGGACTATTCTAACGGATTTCAGAGCAGAAAAACTTTTACTGTTCCAATAAGGTTCAATGATGAACTCATAACATGTCCTGTTGGCAACAACATGCTAACTTAGAAACACATTTTTAAAGACCACTAAGCAATTTTTATAGTGAACAAGTTTGACTCTAATTGGCAATGTAGTTTTAGAGTAGCCTTAAAATCTTCGAGGGAGTGCTCTCCAAGGGTTCAATGTTAAACTATTTCCCCTGGTGGCTTTTTTTGATTAGATATTTTGCTTTAACACACACAGCTCTGGTGCAATTTATTGTGCTTTGTCAGTGACAGCTCTGATGCAGTTAATTGTACCTTATTACATAAAACTCTGGTGCAGTTAATTATGTTTAACACACACAGCTCTGGGGCAGTTAATTGTGCTTTAGCACACAAATCTCTGAAACAGATATTTGTGCTTTAACAAAGAGCTCTGGTGTAGTTATGGTTCACTTTACACAGATCTGGTGCAGTTAATTTTGCATTTACCGATGCACAGCTATGCAGTGAGTGTGTCTTACACACAGCCATAGGGATAATAAATTCTGGTGCAGTAAATGGTTATTTCCTGTTTTTTTCAGTTTCTGTCCAAGCAGTTAGAAACAGCAAGGGATAATTTTGATTCTCGGATGAAGGTATATGAGGAATTAGACAGACACAACCAAGAATTGGAGAAAACAAATCAACGATTACTTATTGATTCAAGGGGAGATAAACAGAAAATTGAAAAGTAAATATGTTTAAAGGTTGAAGTAATATTTTGTTCAAATGGGTTTTCCACTAGATATTGGGCAAATATTATGAACCAGCATCCCATATAAGAAACACAATGACAAACAAAGCTATATAGCATACAGTATATGCACAATGGGTTAATTTGTAATGCTCTAAACATTCCTAAAATTCCTAAATGGGAAAAAACAAATATAGTTGTCTAGCACTAATCTATATCCGACATGTTGACCTTCATCACTAAATTTCACTGTGTTGTAGCACTTTAAAATGATGAAATTCTTACAAAATAAATCAGCCTGACAATATCATAAAGATGGAAGACAGCATTTCCAAAATGAATGTTATCAATATAATAAAAACTTGAAAGGCTCACCAATAATACCCCACTACCCATTTGATTCCAGAAAAAAATCAAATCTAATCAAATTTTAAAATAGTTGGTGCACAATGGGAATATGCACTGAGCATTCTGTGAAGGTTTCAGTGAATTTCACCAAATGGTCTAGAAGGAGTTGTCGCCACAAAGTCATCACCCTATGGGTGATGAAATAACGAATGAACAGACGAACTAGCATACGAACAGACACAATGAGCAATAGATATACTGCTCTTAACGGTTGGATAATAAGATTGATTGATTGATTAGTTAGAGTTAAACGTCCAATGAGCAATATTTCAGCTATATCAGGACGAGAACAAGTTAATCAATTCAAAACAAATTGTAAGTAAAAGAAGAAAGAAATAAAGGTGGAAGGGACAACCGGGGCAACGACTTTTGATTGCCACTGGAAAAGGGGAGAAATGGGTAGGGGCAGGAAATTTAGCCTTCTATACGACACCCAGTGCGTCTGCTCTCTTTAGAGAAATATAGAAGGGGTCTTTATACTGCATGGAGCGTGGCGTTTCTCCACACAGGTTGGCTACAATGGTTCGCGGTCAGGCTTTCCGTATTATGACCTGACTACCCCGCAAAGACAGGGCATTCCCCTATCCACCACCTGGGGACGCGCCCGGCAGCTCTGTAGCCAAAGCCCCTGAAAACCTATTCAGGTGCCGGGTGGATAATAAGATCTGCTGATTGTTCCTGAAGCTTTCTTAAAGTAAATGATTTTTCATCTAACTTTACTGATAATAAGATCTGCTGATTGTTCCTGAAGCTTTCTTAAAGTAAATGATTTTTCATCTAACTTTACTTATTTCTGTGAAGTGACCTTTCAATCAAATCAGTTTACAGAATGAATGTTGTTGAAGTCCCTGGCCTGTCAATACAAAATAAATGCTTTTGCACAAGTCATGGCAATGTTAATGCATCATATTTAAAATGTGTGCATGGGGAACCTAGTATTTACAGCCAAATATGATACAACAAAAACATTTAGCTTTCATTATTGTTAAATTACATTTTAAACTGTAATATTAAGGTGGCCATATTGCGCTTAATGAATATACATGTAACTCACAACATCATGGTGGTATCAGAATACAATTCATTATATCTCCCCGCCTCAGAGAGGTGGGAGATATATTTTTACTCGTGGGTTCCGTCACAAAATTTGTGTTCGCTTGTTTGCAAAAACCACTGCACTCACGATGTCCAAATTTTCAGGATGTATCAGTTTCCATTTGATCTATGTCCATGTTTTTTTATGTGTTAATAAGTCAAACTGTTAATGAGATATTTGCTAATTAAAATTGTTACTAAAAATAGTATTTTACTGATAACAGCCTAAACAGGTAAAATTTAAAAGCCAACAGACGAATGAAAACATACCTGTACTCATGTTTCTAACAATTGAAAAAGTCTGATAAATTCAAAATTAGTTCCAATTCATGATAAACCTACTACAATTACAGACATTTGGAATATCTTGATCAAAACGATGTCATACTCATATACAATGTATTCCCAACCTCCACTCATCATATTATAATTTGATTTCCGATTTAATGGGAAAATTATTTATTTCTTATCTTAATTGAAGTTGTCAGTTAATAGTTACACCTAAACATTTTTATCGTCATTGCTACATACGACACTTTAATCAGAGATAATACTACTGGATGGTATTTTATGAAGTTGATACCTTAATTTCACAAGATTATGTTATATATATGCATCACTTAATCTACTCTCAGCTGACAATGGTAACTCAAACTTTTTCAATTGTGAGGGTATTCAGGCCGGGTCAGTAATTTAGTATTATAAGCATGACCCCTGGAACAAATTATGTCAGGACGGGGAGATATAGTTTTCGTTTCGAATACATTCCTCTAGTTGTTTATGAAATTCAAAATTTCTATGCCATCAGCCAATGAAAAGGCTGCAATTGGATCAATACCTAAATAGTTTTCGTGAAACAGACATTCCTAAGGATTGTAATAAAACATGTTATGTCTACCATTACAACAATTTATTTATATAAACTCTTAAGATTTACATGTGTTTTTACACAAATATATATACTTAAAGTACAAGGAAAGTAACATGTTGTAGTAAAAAGGAACCAAGGCTATATATGGATAATAATTACATGTCATTTCTGCTCTCTCAGTAACTTCCCAATGAAAATATATATGTTTTTTGTGAAGATTTGGCTAGTAATTGATTTAAGAGTAAGAACACATTAGAGGAAAAACTAGAAGATACATGAAACAATTTTTACAAGGAGTGCAATACATCATGATAGCTAATCAAAATGCTTAACTGAGGGCATGGGTTGAGGACAATATCTTTATTAAATATCTTTACTTAAATATTTGTATTTCACTTTGTTGACATTCCTCAAAATTAAGTGCACTAACATTTATAAACAGATTGTAATCATCAGAAGAGTTTGCGTAAGAAATATATACATATTTTCTTTTCTCCAGATTATTGGCAACTGTTGAGCATTTAGAGGACAAATGTGAAGACTATCAAAAAAAGATCGAAGAAATGAAAAAAGAAGAGTCTATAAAACAGCGTCAACAAAAACAGGAAAGTAGACGTGCCTTAAGTTT
>MJUU01005587.1:11728-32025 GCA_002080025.1 Modiolus philippinarum
CTTATTACATAAAACTCTGGTGCAGTTAATTGTGTTTAACACACACAGCTCTGGTGCAATTTATTGTGCTTTGTCAGTGACAGCTGTGATACAGTTAATTGTACCTTATTACATAAAACTCTGGTATAGCTAATTGTGTTTAACACACAGCTGTGGTGCAATTTATTGTGCTTTGTCAGTGACAGCTCTGATGCAGTTAATTGTACCTTATTACATAAAACTCTGGTAAAGCTAATTGTGTTTAACACAAACAGCTCTGGTGCAATTTATTGTGCTTTGTCAGTGACAGCTCTGATGCAGTTAATTGTACCTTATTACATAAAACTCTGGTAAAGCTAATTGTGTTTAACACACAGCTCTGGTGCAATTTATTGTGCTTTGTCAGTGACAGCTGTGATACAGTTAATTGTACCTTATTACATAAAACTCTGGTAAAGCTAATTGTGTTTAACACACACAGCTCTGGTGCAATTTATTGTGCTTTGTCAGCGACAGCTGTGATACAGTTAATTGTACCTTATTACATAAAACTCTGGTGCAGTTAATTGTGTTTAACACACACAGCTCTGGGGCAGTCAATTGTGCTTTAGCACACAATTCTCTGAAACAGATATTTGTGCTTTAACAAAGAGCTCTGGTGTAGTTGTGGTTCGCTATACAAAGATCTGGTGCAGTTAATTTTGCATTTACCGATGCACAGCTTTGATGCAGTAAGTGTGTCTTACACACAGCCATAGGGATAATAAATTCTGGTGCAGTAAATGGTTATTTCCTGTTTTTTTCAGTTTCTGTCCAAGCAGTTAGAAACAGCAAGGGATAATTTTGATTCTCGGATGAAGGTATATGAGGAATTAGACAGACACAACCAAGAATTGGAGAAAACAAATCAACGATTACTTCTTGATTCAAGGGGAGATAAACAGAAAATTGAAAAGTAAATATGTTTAAAGGTTGAAGAAATATTTTTTTCAAATGGGTTTTCAACTAGATATTGGGCAAATTTGAACCAGCATCCAATATAAGAAACACAACGACAAACAAAGCTATATAGCATACAGTATATGCACAATGGGTTAATTTGTAATGCTCTAAACATTAAATATGATTTATTCCTAAAAATCCTAAACTGGAATACACAAATATAGTTGTCTAGCACTAATCTATATCTGACATGTTTCTGCCTATGACCTTCATCACTAAATTGCACTGTATTGTAGCACTTTAAAATGACGAAATTCTTACAAAATAAATACACAATTATAAATCAGCCTGACAATATCATATAGATGGAAGACATCATTTCCAAAATGAATGTTATCAATTTAATAAAAACTCGAAAAGCTCACCAATAATACCCCACTCCCCATTTGATTCCAGAAAAAAAATCAAATCTAATCAAATTTTAAAATAGTTGGTGCACAATGGCAATATGCACTGAGCATGCTGTGAAAGTTTCAGTGAATTTCACCAAACGGTCTAGAAGGAGTTGTCGCCACAAAGTGTGTACACCATGGGTGATGAAATAAAGAATGAACAGATGAACTAGCATATGAACAGACACAATGATCACTTGATGTACCACTTTTAAGGTTGAATAATAAGATCTGCTGATTGTTCTTGAAGCTTTATTGAAGTAAATGATTTTTTCAGCTAATTTTACTTAATTCTGCGAAGTGACCTTTCAAATCAACCAGTCAGTTTACAGTATAAATGTTGTTGAAGTCCCTGGCCCGTCAATAAAAATTAAATGCTTTTTCACAAGTCATGGCAATGCTAATGCATCATATTTAAAATGTGTGCATGGGGAACCTAGTATATAATACAACAACAAAAAATTAGCCTTTTATTATTGTTAAATTACATTTTAAACTGTAATAAGGTGGCCATATTGCGCTTAATTTAATTTTTGTGGCAGATTTTTAAATAAATTTGAATATAACTCACAACATCATGTTGGTATCAGAATACAATTCATTGTTTATGAAATTCAAAATTTCTATGCCATCAGCCAATGAAAAGGCTGCAATTGGATCAATACCTAAATAGTTTTTGTGAAACAGACATTCCTAAGGATTGTAATAAAACATGTTACATCTACCATTACAACAATTTAATTATATAAACTCTTAAGATTTACATGTGTTTTTACACAAATATATATACTTAAGGTACAAGGAAAGTAACATGTTGTAGTAAAAAGGAACCAAGGCTATATATGGATAATAATTACATGTCATTTCTGCTCTCTCAGTAACTTTCCAATGAAAATATATATTTCAGCTATTAATTGATTTAACTGTAAGAACACATTAGAGGAAAAACTAGAAGATACATGAAACAATTTTTACAAGCAGTGCAATACATCATGATAGCTAATCAAAATGCTTAACTGAGGGCATTGGTTGAGGACAATATCTTTATTAAATATCTTTACTTAAATATTTGTATTTCACTTTGTTGACATTCCTCAAAATTAAGTGCACTAACATTTATAAACAGATTGTAATCATCAGAAGAGTTTGCGTAAGAAATATATACATATTTTCTTTTCTCCAGATTATTGGCAACTGTTGAGCATTTAGAGGACAAATGTGAAGACTATCAAAAAAAGATCGAAGAAATGAAAAAAGAAGAGTCTATAAAACAGCGTCAACAAAAACAGGAAAGTAGACGTGCCTTAAGTTTGGCAAATCTACGGGAAAATAGTGATTATATGAAAAATATATATATTTCTGATTTACAGTGGACATATAATGATCAGTTCAAAAAACTGCCACTTAATCCATACGAAATTGAAATTAAAAAACTTCAGGAAAATATCAAACAAATGAAAGCGCAACAATTTATTGAAAAACGGAAAAGGGAAGATTTAGAAACAGAAGTTTCGTTATTGTGGGATGAAAACGATTCGTTAGAGAAAAAGAACAAAGAGCAGGAAGAACAAATTAATACGTTGGAGGATGAACTTCAAAAATCAAAACTTGAAACAGCAAAATCAATAGCTTACGAGTTAAGCAAATTTGATCCACAAAATGTTATCGAGAGTGAAGTAGAGGTGGACGACACTGAATTTACGTCTCGGGGGAAACTTGTTAAATTAAATGGAGGTGGTAGTTTGTATGGAAGTTCAGAATCTGTCAATCAAATTGCACCAGACACAAAGGAACTGTCCCCTGTAGACCCTGACAAAAACAGTGTGTCAATTCTCAATGAACTGGAGACACAGTATCATAATTTATTTCAAAAGTATGAGGACTTATTACAAGGTAAAAACAGGAGATCTGGAAGTTTTAATGAAGCCACTGGTGAAACATTTGATGAAATTTTACAAAAACAGCTCGCTGTGTCACATAAAGAAGTACAGACTTTACTCAAACTCCATACGAGTGATGCATCGTGTGGAAGTGCTTCTGCAGATGAGTTAAGCAGTCCACCACCATATAAATCTATTTTCAGAGATATTTTTGCAACTCTAAAGAAATCTAGAATTGAGGAGTCTGGAGAACAACCTACCTCTGCTAACGGAACACCGCTGACAAGTCCAGTAAATCCAAATGAAAAACCAATACAGTGAAGTCAAATGAATAATGCCAAATCTTATCAGTATTCTCGTATACAGTGCTAATAATTTATTTAATTTAACTTAATTTTATAAGTTAAAAAATCTGAGAAAAATTGATAAGAAACAAAGTTTCCAAATGTATCACATCATTATAAAACCTCAATTTATGTATCCATATAAACAGGGTTAAATTTTAACAAGTTATGGTTAAATGCAAAAGCTTTATATGAACTACTTGCTGAGTATCATGTCTCACATTTTTTTTAGAATTTCTCATGAAAGTTTGGGTTCCTTTGGAATTAAAATTTGCATGGATTTCAAACAATGAATAAAATTTTAACTAGTACAATGTACCATTCTCATTTTGTTGTGCTCTTGATGAGGTAGTGTATTCTGCTAGTACAGTTTATTGTTGATATACATGTAAGTGTATCTGTAAGGAACCATACACATAGAAAAAGAAGGGAAACGGGGAATGTGTCTAAGAGACAACGACCCAAAGGGGACAAAGGGGAGTAATAACAACTCAAAGCCACCATACGATCTTCAATGAACGGTGAGAAAACCTGTATGTGTCATGGAAGACAGTAGACATTTTTTGGAAGAAGTGTGTGAATAAAAATTCATTTCTGAACTAAAGTTTAAACCACCATAATGCAGACTGACTAATGTTTCAGATTATTCAGCTGGTCTGTTATTTCATTGCCGAAAATTTTGTTCTTTGTTTTAGATTGGCAACCAAACATGATGGATGAGATGTTAAAAACAACCTTGTATGAAAAATTAGCCTTGTCTCACAGAAAATATATCACAGCTACAATTTAAAACCTTCGTTGTATTTTGAAAGTGTCCTATGACCTCAGGGGACCTTTGTGGAACCTTCTTATGTTTTTGAGGGCTATCAATATGTGCAATATTTGTTGTAAAGCCAAACAATAATAAAAGATGACATAAAAAATACTCAGAACTATTTGTTTTTGCAAACTGCTACACTAAATATAAATGTATAATGTTTAAAAGTTACATCACTACAAATGTGTATGTTGGATATTAGTAAACCAAATATGTTAACCTCCCAAATAACCAATTCTTTGCAAGTTCAGTATGGCCACATCAAATTAATTTGTAAATTTCTGGTCTATTAACTTGTTGCATATGTTCCAAGAAAATATTTGTGCATGAAAGTGTTTTATTTTTCTGAAAATACTTTTGAAAATTGAAGAAAATGGCACCAAGCCTTATAGTATAATATCCTGCTATTGTTGATAAGGAAAGTGAGTGACATGGTTATATTGCCCATATAAAATTCCAGTGTGTTATGTAGCGTATGTGTTGTAGTTTAATGTACATTTACACCATATCTTTTTTTTTTTAATTTGTAACCTACTGAGATTTGTAACCTACATGAACATGATGAAGCTGTATACATGTATGTTTANTCTTCCGACATGGCCACCAGTACCAAAACATAGTTTACCATTGGACCCAGTGGGAAATGCATAAAAAGATCTTCTCCTCTGAGACTGCTTGAACAATTTCAGTAGAATTTTGATATGATAGTCCTTATGTGACCCTCTTCAAAGTTTTATGTTAAATAGCTGCCAGCAGGGAACGTAGATTAACTTAGTCCCTTAAGTTTGGAAACTGCATTCAAAAATCTTCTCTGAAACTGCTTGAACAATTTTAATTAAATTTTATATAAAAAGTTTCTGATTCTTATGTACATACACCACCAAAGACGGACCATCAATTTGGAATTATAGTGCTGCAGGTCCCAGGTGAGCGATACAGGCTCTTGAGAGCTTTTTGTTTAGGATCATAATTCTTTTTTTCTTGTTGTGGAACATACGAAAAACACAAATGACATTTTCAATGCAAATACTTTCACCCCTTTAGCCTTTTTCCAAATGTATTTAATAATAAATTTCTGCACAGCATAAAACATAGAAACATTATTGGTTTTTGTTTAATGCAAAATTCATAAGTGATTTTTTTCTTTATATCATGATGACAAGGTATACAAATCATATCTACACTCCCTCCTTCAATATATATAGAATAATGGAAGTTTTGTTATTGGCGATATAATGGGCGAGTCTATTATTAGAGACAATATTTGAAGTATCCGATACAAAACTTCTATTATTCTAATTAATGAATTCAAGTGATACTACAAACTTTGAAAAAAATGAAAATCAATTTCGAAGAAATCATGAAATTGACTGTTGATTAGTAAAAGAATTTGTGTGATCGTTTATGGTTTTAAAATTTGTAGATGTATATTTCTTTGTTTTCATTGATGCGCTGATTGACAAAGTAGGCATGGTTTAAGTTACTTTTTGCCAATATTTTTCGTATTCGAGCAGTAGCACATACTGAAAATATTTACCCCAAGAGATCAAAGGAAATTCATACAAATTACCAATAAATGTATTTATCATATATTAAGTTAGTATTACATAAGTTTTGAATATTTGATACAGAAAGTGATGTCTATCCTATATCACCATTGATGATGTTAACCCCGTATTGCATACCATGTATCGCATACCCCATATCACACCCCTATTCCGAACATGACGTCAAAAATAGGAAAATCTCAGGTGACATCCACTTCAAAAAGAAGCAGACGACATGCAGTGGCATCTTTGAAGTTAAAAAATTCAGTATTAAAGGGATAGTGTTTATCAAAGAAGGTTGTTTTTTTAAATATCGATGCATGGAGAAATTATATTAAACCAAAGATTACAACTGACAAGTTGCGGTAAAAAAAAACCAGAAAATGTTCATACAACAATTTCAAAATTAATGTGTATACATGTAATAAAGCAGTTCTATTGTTCTTTGCATCTTGAAAGCAAGCAATCGATTAATGTGCAGACAGAGAAGAAATACCCCAAGTCTTTTAAAATAATATATTCCTGATGATGAAGGCATAGTCTTCGATCAAAAGTAATCAGAATAAAACTTTAGTGTGCTAAAATTATTGTATGACATTTTTTTCAAATGAACTATATTTAAAAAAATTCAGAAAGTTGTTTTTTTTTAATTATTTTATTCTATTCTGCATTTGTGCACATAATCTTTATTTTCTTGAGATTTAAATATAGAGTGAAAAAGTGATCAAAAGTAATATCGTTAATTCTTAACTTAATATTTCAATCAAAAGAATATAATATTCGACTCAAAAACATTTGCATCTTTCCATATAAATCAATCAAGAAATGACTTCAACAGCTTCAATTTTAAAAATTTGCACAGTAAGAAATCTGTATATTATCCATAGACTGTATATTTGGTATTTAAATACTGTGGAAGTACTTTTATTCCTGGACATCAATATTCGTGGTTTTCATAAATATCACTATTTCGTGGGTACTTAAATTCGTAGTTTTCCAATTCTATGAATAAAACTCTATGGGGAAAAAATGCATTTCGTTGGGAATTTAATTTTGTGGTTTCATCGAACCACGAAATCCACGAAAATTGGAACCCCATGAACAATAGTACTTTCACAGTAAACAGTATTAAGTTAAGCAAACACTAATTGATTGCTCATACAATGTTATGTCTAATCGAAAATATCACCCCTCAGGCCTTTGGCCCTCTGGGTAATATTGGATTCTCGGGTTGATACGGCATCTGATACAGATTTTGCCATGTATTATTCCCTATATAACATGTGTAGGAATGGAAATTTTGAACAGGGCAGGCTGATATGTATATATAATCGAGCTCTTGGCAGCTATGTGTCGTAAAATAAATATCATCCTGTGAGCCAGAATATGAAGCACAGGGGCAAGTGAGCTTAGAGAATGAGCCCCAAGCTTCATATTCTAGCGAGGGGGATAATATTTTACAATATTTCAGCTGTTAAAAGCCTGATAACTTGTTTATCATCCTTTTTATATTTTGAATTTAATAGATTTGTAACTTTCGAACAGAGGTTTCAAATTCTCCCAAAGTCACACAGGAAATTCGACATATACTTCATTCTAGCCTTTTCAACAATTTTCAGCTGCATAAAACATGTTTTGTAGTTTTAAATCACCAAACGTTTTTTAATCAGATGATTATTTTACAATGTAACTGAAGTACTCGAAATCATGTGGATTTTGAATGTTGTAGCATCCTTTGGTTGTTACATTATTCTATCGTTCCTTAAAGCTTTTTAATGTCATAATGTGAAAACATGGAAGCTCTGTAGGATATATCAGTGACATAGTTTCTTTAGTTTTTCTGACGTCTAGTTTATCTATTTGTGTAGTTATGACTCTGTTTTGAATAATTAATAGGAAAGAGAAATTGTAATAGATTTTTACTTTTATCAGCTTGATTTCGTTTGAACACTTGAAAAAAGTTATTGCCTTTGAAATGTTGGGGGAAACACTTGATATATCCAGGCCAACTAGATACGGGTTTTGCAGAAGTACTCTGCAGTTTGATATAAACATAGGAAAGGATGATAATTAGTATGTTCAAATATTCATGTAGACATATTTTCAATTCAGGGCAAGCTATAATAAAGAGCATTTTTCGACCATGCATTAATACACACTTATTTGTATCAACAATGGACATATATTGTATAAGACACATTTACAACAGATTCTTAACAAGAATGCCATAGTATAATAATAATATTCCCCTCTCACCATTATACTCAAATAATAAAACATAAAAGTCACTCATATTTATAATGTAAGATATCTACTGAATTGAGATGTTTGTGATAATGCTTACATAAATCATTCCCTAAGTCATGTATTTCCCCAAAGTATATTTCTAATACCTGAGTATTGGGAAGATAAGATACCTAATACCTTATTCAAACTAGTTAGTGATCAGAATCATAGAATATCTTTGAGTTGTTAAATGGAATTTGTGTCTGCCTAGAATGTTCAACAACTAAATTTGGCCCACAGTCTCTATCTGTTTTTTTTTTTTTCATTTTTCATGGTAGAAAACAATACCGTAAATCATTGCTGACTCCAAATGCTTCAGTTTCAAAATGAACGTCCTACTTGTTCTTTTTGGTGGAGAGCAAAAATGAGTCCAAGTTTTACTACATAAATATGCTTTTTCAAGAAAGGACATTTGCTGGTCAGTTAGTTTAATTATAGTGAATTGAGTGATAAATGACCTTGTATAAATATGATAGCCATGTAAATTGCTGGTTTTCAAGTGTTGTTAAGAATGGGGAAAAAGATGGTTGTATATTTTATTGAGCAGGGATTTGATATTTAAAGGACTACTATGATTAAATATCAAAGATGTTTACAATTGTAAAGTGTATAAAATGACATTTATTATATGGGGTAAAGTAATACATGTTGCATATATGTGCACATTAATTTGTGAAAACTTGTTTTGAAATTTTCAAAGTCTATCTAATCCAGATATGTTTGCTATATCATACTGTGATAATAAATGTGAGTATATATATTTATATATATACTATATCATTCCAAAATTCTCATACAGTCTTCCTTTTCTGGCTTTTTCAGACTGCACACAAAAAAGATTGCATTAACATTTAATCCATTTTAGTCCCTTGTTTAATTGTGCATATCTATACACAAACTACAATCTTTCATTTAATTCAGAAGTGGTGTGTTGGGAATAAAAACATGTCATTCTTATATCAAGTAATAGTAATACAGAAAAAAAATGCAAGAGTTGAAATTAAAAGTTTAGCTTCCATCTGAATTACATGGCTTGTATGAGAATTAAGGAATTGGTGGACTTAGTTTTGTGTGTTTGTGTGTATGAGAATGCATTTGTGATGCTTGTTTGTTTTGTTTGAAAGACAATCAAAGCTAAGTATTGATTATCTGTACAGCATTATGCAGTTTGCAAATATTTCTATTTGTATTGTGTTCAATTTATTCTAGTCAATTAAAAACAATTTAGGTGCATTTTTTAAAGACAAATTCAGTGCATTTATTTGTTCCTTATTTTTTTTAATTCATGCTGTGAAGGATATTTGTGTGTACATAATACCCAATATTCTCAAAATTTTACAGAACAAATCAAATACAAAATTGTATAATAATTTCACTTACAGTGTAGATAGACAACACCTACTGTAGTTTTTGGATATATGTGACACTTGATGTTTAGTGCAGCAAATTTTTCGAAATGAAATTCAATTTTTGAATAGTTAATACATTAAGCTGTTTTTGTATAGTTTGACAGTCAAAAACAAACGTAAGGGGAGATAATTCATATTATATAGGCTTCCTGTTGTTATGTTTTTTTTTATTTGTTAGAGTGAGCATTTTTATCCACAATAAAGATATATAAGTATTTCTACTTGTTGATTAACTAATTATAACAAAGTCTTGATGGAAAACAAAATATTGAAATCCCATTCTTTTCGAGTTCTGAATATAGATATTTTGACAATTTACATCTATTCAATGCAGAGAAAATCAAATCACTTGGAAGACCAAACATTACACATCTCTCATTCCATATTTGGCCCTGGCAAAAATGGGTCAGGAACTGTACCACTAACCAATAAAATCCTTTTGCACCAAGACACAATGTTTTAAAACTTCATAAATCATGATTAACCAACAATGACCAACAAACCACAAAATCAACAATGTGACAGTACATGTACCATAAAATTTTGCTTGCGGTTGTATAAAAAAATCCAACATGTATAAAAACAAACATTTAATTCTAAATAAAAAATTCACAATAAACCTAAATTTCTTTTATAAGTCTAAATTTGCCATGTAAAGGAATAGGTCTTATATGGAAAAATTTACGTTTTATTTCCAATCCCTTTTGTACTGAATCATACAAAGGACTATTTGGATAAGGATTCAGTGTTTCAGTGGTTATCATAACAGTGCCATCACATAAAGCCACAAGTCTGTTTGTTCTCTCAATACCAACCTGAAAGTAATTAAAAACATCAGTCTTAATTGTAGAAATAATAGCGATCTTATTATCCATCACATGTAGAGGGCCTGGGTGGCCAAGTGGTTAAGGTAGTAAGTTTACCTGTACAATCACTAAAACATATCATCTCGGAGTTGTGAGTTTGCACCCTCCTTCATAAAGTACAAAAAGGTGCACTCAGCTTCCAACTGGAAATGATAAGGTATGTCAGTCCAGGGTTGTGATTCTCTCCAGGCACTTTGGCTTCCTACACAACTAAAACTGACTGCCACGATATAGCTGAAATACTGATGATGAGGCATTCAAACAAAGAAAACAAATGTGGCAGTATTAGACAGGTTGTCTCTTTGTGTGTTGCATCTTTATTGCCGTGTTTTTATACAGGTTGTCTCCCTCTTGTGTGTTGCCTCTTTATTGCCATGTTATTGGACAGGTTGTCTCCCTTGTGTGTTGTCTCTTTATTGCTTTGCTATTGGACAGGTTGTCTCCCTTGTGTGTTGCCTCTTTATTGCTGTGTTATTGGACAGGTCCTTTCCCTTGTGTTTTGCCTCTTTATTGCTGTGTTATAAGACAGGTTGTTTCTTTGTGTGTTGCCTCTTTATTGCCATGTTTTCAGACAGGTTGTCTCTTTGTATGTTGCCTCTTTATTGCTGTATTATTGGACAGGTTGTCTCCCTTGTGTGTTGTCTCTTTATTGCCGTGTTTTTATACAGGTTGTCTCTTTGTATGTTGCCTCTTTATTGCCCTGTTTTAGACAGGTTGTCTCTTTGTATGTTGCCTCTTTATTGCCGTGTTATTAGACAGGTTGTCTCTTTGTGTGTTGCCTTTTTATTGCCGTGTTTTTAGACAGGTTGTCTCTTTGTATGTTGCCTCTTTATTGCCGTGTTATAAGACAGGTTGTTTCTTTGTGTGTTGCCTCTTTATTGCCATGTTTTTAGACAGGTTGTCTCTTTGTATGTTGCCTCTTTATTGCTGTATTATTGGACAGGTTGTCTCCCTTGTGTGTTGTCTCTTTATTGCTGTGTTTTTAGACAGGTTGTCTCTTTGTATGTTGCCTCTTTATTGCCGTGTTTTTAGACAGGTTGTCTCTTTGTATGTTGCCTCTTTATTGCCGTGTTATTAGACAGGATGTCTCTTTGTGTGTTGCCTCTTTATTGCCATGTTTTTAGACAGGTTGTCTCTTTGTATGTTGCCTCTTTATTGCCGTGTTTTTTGACAGGTTGTCTCTTTGTATGTTGCCTCTTTATTGCCGTGTTATTGGACAGGTTGTCTCCCTTTTGTGTTGCCTCTTTACTGTCGTGTTATTGGACAGGTCGTTTCACTTGTGTGTTGTCTCTTTCTTGCCGTGGTTTTAGACAGGTTGTCTCTTTGTGTGTTGCCTCTTAATTGTCGTGTTGGTGGACAGGTTGTCTCCCTTGTGTATTGCCTTTTTATTGCTGTGTTATTTGATTTTGGTTTCTAAATTTCCCCTTTTCTGACTTTTTGCTTTGGTATTAGTTTACTTATATATTTGTAGATCAATGTCGGCAGTTTTCAACCACATAACATATTTTTGTAGGTATGATGTCATGGGTGGGTGCAAGATATATTTTTAAGGTATATTATTTATCCACATATACCCATTGTATCTTTAACTTGTATACTTGAATGTCAACTTTTTAAGGTTGGGAGTCATGTTGAAAAAATAGTTGGTAAATAGGCAAATTTCGACCACTTTGGACTATTTTTGACCACTTACAGGTATTTTCAACTACTATGGGTTTGTTCAATTTTGAATAATCTTTGTGTTGTTTTAGAAAGAGATTAAGGCATTAACCCTCTTGTTTTTTTTATTATTTTAGATTTGAGAAGGTAAACCCTAGATACAGTACTGTGGTTGTTAAATGAGTTTTCTGGGGTGCAATAACTGAGCTGAATTCATATTAAATTCCGGAAAATGGACAGTCTAACGTCGTTGTTTTCTGTGTCTAACATCATTGTTTTCTGTGTTCTCGTTTTGGTCGTGTCTTTTGACTTCGATTTTTGTAAATTTCACTCCTTTGTTCCTTCGGTATTCTACTGCCGTTGTTACAGTAACATCAAAGATCAAAATTTACAATATAAATATTTTTTTTTCAAAATAGACAGATTTTATTTTCTTGCTTCTAGCATCATTATAACCAGAATATAATTCTAATTCAGTTGTACATGGTGTAAATTTGCAAACTGGTTAATTCAGAAGTGCAACCAGGGTGTCTATCATATATGCTTAAACATTCTTGCTGATTATGAATGGGCATTGAACAGGCTTGTTGACAGGTACATCATGAACTGTATTTAAATTACATATTTATTCAGGCGTTTTATATGGAATTTGTTTCACTGACATTTTCCCTGTAAAAGCTGTCTTGGTTAAACAATGGGTTGTCTTTACTGATCAATGTAGTATTGTTTACTTTGTACAACAGTTAAATATGAAAGGAGATTGGAGAAGTTGGAAACAACAGCTAATCCTCATACCTGCTTAGAATTAAATTTCTAAATTCAGTTAAGGTTTCAGGATATTAATTCTCAATGATGTCAGAGTAACTAAATTATCCCCTGCAGCTACAAGAATCTCAAATTTTACTTTATGAAGTATCTCAAATATGAAACTAAATGTGACTTAAGGGGGTTTGCTACTCCATTTGAAAATAAATATGATTTTAAATAAACATGATTTTTAGTTAGAAAATTAAAAATGAAATAATTTAAGTGAAAAAAATTGACAAAAATTATAATGCTTTTAAATGGATAAAACCCATAGATTCCGAAAATCTGAGAGAAATCCCAAAATGTGAGGAGCAAACCTCCTTGAACCTGAGTCGTTGAAGCATAAAATGTAGGTCAGAGTGACCCAATTATCATCTGAAGCAGCATCACTCTCCAACATGCATCCAATAACCAAATTAATGATGATTGATGTGCCACATGTAGTTTCTCAGATATGAACCTCAACGCAAACTATAACCTGAGTCATTGAAGCATAAAATTTAGGTAAGAGTGACCCAATTATCATCTGAAGCAGCATCACTCTCAAAGACGCATCCAATGACCAAAGATGATTGATGTGCCACATACAGTCAGTTCCTCAGATATGAACCTTAAGGCAAACTTTAACCTGAGTTATTGAAGCAGAAAATGTGTGTCACAATGACCCAATTATCATCTGAAGCAGCATCACTCTCCAAAATATATCCATTGACCAAAGATGACTTTAACTTGTGTTGGGATAAACTAATCAATGGATAGGCGAGATGCTGTATCCCCTGCTCAACTCCATTTGGTGAGGGGATAAAAAAAAAGAAACATGGGAAAAAATGCACCAGTTTAAACAAAAAGGAAAAATTCGATGCTACAATACCATTTGTGTCCAGGAAGAAAACACAATGCCCCATCCAACAATCAAATCATGATTTATGCCTAGTCTAAACAGATTTTGAATACGTTTAATAAATGGCTATAGTATAATGAAGAAACTCAATTGTAATATCAGTTGAAGCAGAAAATTTCAGGAAATTCCTTACACTAATTACTATGCTTACATTTTCTCCTGGGTAGTACTTCAAACCACTTTGAGCCACTAACACTTCTCCACGGTGTACAAATTCACCATCAAATCTTTTAACATGTTTTAATTTATGTTCTTGTCTCTGGTAATCTGGATGATTTACCACTGGACCTTTCAGTTTCCCAGTTGTCCTACCAATTTCCCTTTGACTTTTAGGCTTTTTACTTGCTAAACAAGCTGTAGTAATCTGGTAAATGTTCAGATCTTTGAGTAATTGTCCTGTGAAAACAATTGTAGATTTTATTGCATACTTATCTGGTCTCCAATGGCTATACTTTCCAAAATTTACCAATGCAGATTTCAATTTGGAATAATGACCCTACATATTCTGAACATATGAAGTCCTTGATAAAACGGTGGATTTGTAAATCTTTTGTAGGTATTTCAAACTTCTCTCAGGAGCTGTATATAAATCCGGTTTCTCATAAGATTTGTTTGAAAATCATGCATATTTCCCCAAATTCTGATCTTTAACTCCTAATTTTGGTTCCCAAATGTTTTTTTTTGCCAAATGACATAAAAATGTCAAATGCAACACATGCTGAACTATAGAATGTGTCTACAAGACACGGACACCCGCCAATATACAATTATTGACTTTGCTTTAGGTTGCTACTGGAATTTATCAACCTGAAAAAGGTTATATTCACCGAGCTGAAAGCGAGGTGAATATGGCTTTTTGAGGGTTGATATATCCCTGTAGCAACCTATTCAAAGTCTATAATTGTTTTAGCATATGATTATACATAGAGACAGTATTACCGTCAATCAATGAGAAATTGAAATTCTGTTTCGTTTCCTTTTCTGTTTTGTAAATTCATCCTCTTGAGGATGCTAACGATATACATTGTAGAAATAGAATTAATTTGCGTCTTAAATTAAGAAAAAGAGAAAAATAACAATAAATTCATGAAATTTATTTAATAATGATGTTTTATCCTAAATTACATTGACTATATCGAAATCTGGAATTTTTATTTCTATTTTTAGCCCATTGTAGGTTAACATGACGTTCCAGACAACCTGTGTGCTATTTATAGCCCGTTTCAGGTTGACATAACATTCCATACAACCTATGAGCTATTTATAGCCCATTTTAGGTTGACTTGATACATACGCATTACTTTTCAGGCTGTTTTCAGCCAATCAGAAAACAGCTAAAATACAATAATGTAATAAAAAAATTTATCACCACAGATTCACCTAAGTCAATCATTCATAAAATTAGTTGCCTGTCTTTAAATTGTGATGAACCACAAAACAAAGGCAAAGTCATTCGACCACGAAATGTAGTCATGGACATCTAACTGTTGGTTAAATGGGTAGTTCTCTTTACATTATTTTATTACAATAAAATATCTACTACAATCCATAGTACTTGAGAAATAACGCAACACTCACCCAAAGTCACTGAAGCATAAAATGTAAGTCAAATTCACCTTATTGTCATTAATTTGGGTAAGAACTCATCACAGCAATTAATTTGATGAAACTTCATTGTTTTATATGTGAAATGGACTTGAGAGCAAAACTTAACCAAAGACATTAAATCCTAAAATGTAGGTCAAACCACCTATTTATCAATGATTTGGGTAGTACTCATCAAAGTAATAGACATTCAGTCCCAAATAAAAGTTAAAAACAAATACTCTTGCATACACCTTCTTGCAACCAGACTCTACGTAGAGTATGGTAAAAATTTGAAAATAAATATTAATTCCCTTAAGTGTTTGAAAAAAAAAAAAAATCTGACTCTTAAATTTTCAGAAATAAGGCACCGGCCATTTAACTTGAAAGCATGGGGACTATGATTATTTCCCCAAAAATATTTTGAAGCTGTTTTTATGCAAAAAAAAAATTTTTGGCTGCAACAGGGACTATACATGTAATGTATAGTCCCTGGCTGCAATAACAATGAAAAAAATCTGAAGGGGGCTTTCTGTCCAAAAATATAATGCTAATTTTGATAACAAATATATTTTGTTGAAAAGTAAAAAAAAAAATAAAATAAAAACAAGTTTTCTGTTAAGAAAGAACCAACCCCCCCCCCCCTTCAAGTTAAAGGGTAATTCCCAAAATATTCTGGCTTTGCCAAACGACAAACGATTTGCCAGAACCCACAAGTTCTGCAATATCTCATTTTGTTTTTTGACCGAGGTGAGTTAAAACAGAGAACGAAGGAAGAAGACATGAGTAACAAGAGGGGTATATTTGAGACATGTGCAACTTGAAGTCCTTCAGAAAAATATCTAGTGTTACCTGGATAAGTTACAAAGCAGTGGAAATATTATAGTGTTGGTTTTTGAAAGAAATTGAATTCATTGTCTCCGAATAACGTTTTATTTTATTGGCAATGGCAATGTGTGAGACCTACCAAGTCTGTTCAAGTCTCCTAAATACACTCATCCATTCAGTGAAAAAGATTCAAATTTACACTCAATCTTATTCATAATTCACGTTTATCACCAGCTGCCATCTCAGAATGCATTCAATCTCAACAGCACTTCAGTTCTTTGATTTTTATACAGTTGTCGGTCCTTTTTAAAGTGTACTGTGCATTTCCGGGGTAGCAGACGCTTTGACAATTGACAATTTTCACAATCATTTGAGCATTATGATGTTTTAAAGCGTAATGCCATTTAATTTGAAAGTTTTCAGTCAAATATACACAATTATGGGAGCGGTTAAAACTAAGGAAAGCGATATCCTAATTTCAAGGTAAGACATTTTATCATGGATAGTAATACATGGGTTGCACATCTTTTCCAATCCTGATTTGACTCGTCATTTAGACGAGGTCATCTGGGGTCAACCGGAGGAAAAATGACATCATCCAACGTTGGAGCAAGGGACTGATATTTTCTACCAACGAATCTTACGTTGTTATTCAACATTTTGGTAAAAACTCGTTTTCAACTAACAAAGAAATCCACGAGGAACATTTCCAACCCACAAAAAACGAAACTTGAATGGAAATGAAGAAATTACTATCTTCGTCTATCAGCGTCTTGGAACCAGTTTTGTACCAGATTACTCCTTGTTTGGCTAAAATAATGAGCGATCCCGCAAATGCGCAATCGGTGTATTTCACCTTTGAGTTCACTCGAGGTGTTAGATGGACATATTTTTTGATAAATGATTGCATGCAAGTGTGTTTCCGAATGCATTTTTTGGCTAACTTTATAGCAACTTAACGCCATCAGTCATAAGATCTTCGTTCGCCGTTTTTGTTGATTTAATTTATGCTAATTTTCACGTTTGTATCAATGCATATCGTTTCTCATGTAGTTGGCTTTATTCAGAACAAAAGTTAATTGAAAGGGAAAAGTGACACTTGAAATAAACAAACCGATCGATTGATTGAAATGACATTGACATTTTTTAAATGATCGGGACGAACGCATATTTAACACGTTTTAAAAAAAAACACAAAGGATTATGGGAACCAGGTCACCATGTTGGATGAATAGTCACGCGAGAGTCGGCGATGTTTGCCGAGAGATTTGAACAGCGTCAAATGGTATCTATTTATAGCTATGATCTATTTATAGCTATTTCAAAAAGATTATTTTTTACCACATTTCTACCATAAAGAGCGAGCTTCGCTCGCTTAATATGTACGAATGTCAAAGGTACATCCACTGAACATGAGTTCATTGATGTGTAACAGGTAGTATCTCAGATATAAACATTAATGGAAACCCAAGTCAGCCAAGTGTAAAATGCAGGTCAAAGTGACCCGACTATACTTTCCAAGATGCATGTGACTTATGTAGTATCTCAGACATAACCCTTAATGCAAAATTTAACCGGAGTCATTGAAGCATAAAATGTATGTCAGAGTGACCCAATTATCATCTAAAGCAGCATCCCTCTCCAAGACGCATCCACTGACCAAAGATGATTGATGTGCCACATGTAGTTTCTAAGATATGATCCTTACCGCAAACTTTAAACGGCATCATTGAAGCATGAAATATAGGTAAGAGTGACCCAATTATCATCTAAAGCAGCATCACTCTCCAAGACACATCAACTGACCAAAGATGATTGATATGCCACATGTAGTTTCTCAGATATGAACCTTAACACAAACTTTAACCTGTGGTGGGACGAACGGACAGACACTCGGATGAACGGACGGGCGATATGCTATATCCCCTACCCAACTCCCTTGGCGAGGGGATAAAAACTAGAGAATGTGTCTGTAAGACATGGATGCCCCGCCAATAAATTTATCGCAAATGATAATGTGAAGTTGTTAAGAAATCGACTTGAACTCATAATTCAACTTAAGTCATTCAAGCATAAAATGTAGGTCATGGACACCAAACTGTTGGTGAAACAGGCAGATCTCCTATAGATGAATGTTACAGTGAAATATCATGATGCTACAATACATAATCGTTAAGAAACACTTAAACACCAAACTTAACCAAAGTCACTGAAGCATAAAATGTAGGTCAAAGCCACCTAATTGTCAACAATTTGGATAGTACTCATCAAGGCAATTAATTTGATACATCATTGTCTTATAATGTGTACATTGTAGTTTTTGAGAAAAGGACTTTTACGCAAAACTTAACCAAAGTCACTGAAGCGCAAAATTAAGGTCAAATCCACCTAATTGTCAATGATTTGTGTAGTACTCATCAAGGTAATTAATTTGATGCAACATCATTGTCTGATAATGTGTAGTTGTTGAGAAATGGACTTTAACGCAAAACTTAACCAAAGTCACTGAAGCATAAAATGTAGGTCAAAGAGTCAAACTGCCTACTGAATTATGTAGTACTATCAAAGATCAACCTACTGGCGTACTATCATTGTTCTACACCTAACAGTTTCCGAGAAAAACGCAAAACTTAACCGGACATACAGACGAACGGACGGACAAGGGTAACACTGTATGCCCCTTCCACATCCATGGGCGGGGCATAAAAATATTGTGAAGCCATTTCCTATCTGATTTTGCATGTGTTTTGATGTAGTTTTCACTGTCAATTAGATAATTTTGAATTAATTTTAGAAGTTGTAGTTTTACAGCTTCAATTATTTAAACAGAATGTAAAATTTTTGTTGTAGAAAATCCTTATATGTGCAAGTAAAAATATGACGTCATATTTTTACTTTGTGTTTACATCATTTGTTATCTAAAATTATGTCTATTACCAGAGATATATAGATACAGAGATTAGAAACTACTAGTTAATCCTATGTAAAAGCCGGTAATAAAATGCGTGTGCGAGATTTCCCATGAAGTTAGTCAATTTTAAATTCCCAACACATTCATTTTAATTAAAACTGTACAGAAATGTAGACATAACGTTTTATTTATTGAATATAGACAACTTGTTATGGATATTAAGTGTTATTTCAGGTTAACACAATAATATATGATTAAATGACAATGCATCACATTACCATCGGAACATTGTGTCCGTACAGGTAAACTGAAGAAAATTACTAGGAGTTCCGAATCTAGTGTTGCTTCATGGGAGTGAGATTAAACGTGTGATGTTAACGATTTCAATTAGCTGCTAATCTCTGTATCTAAATGTCTCTGCTATTACAAAAATTATATCCAAACAAGAGTTGTCAGAAGACAACATAGCTCGCCGGGGATTAGTGTGACCTCAATGCACAATAAATTTGAAAGGTACCATCAGAAAACTCTTATCACAAGAAAGTCACATACCAAATATAAACACCCTACCACTAAACAACTTCACTCTAGAAGCAAGATTAAAGTTTTTAAAAAATTGCCCTCAGGGCAAGGTCAAGGTCAAAATTTCTACAAATATGGTACCATCAAAAAGCTTTCATCACAAGAAAGTTGAATACCAAATATGAACACCCTAGCACTAAACAACTTAATTCTAGAAGCAAGGTTAAAGTTTAAAAAAAAAATTGCCCTCAGGGCAAGGTCAAGGACAAAATGTCAGAAGACAACATAGCTCGCCGGGGATTAGTGTGACCTCGATGCACAATAAATTTGAAAGGTACCATCAGAAAATTCTTATCACAAGAAAGTCACATACCAAATATAAACACCCTACCACTAAACAACTTCACTCTAGAAGCAAGATTAAAGTTTTTAAAAAATTGCCCTCAGGGCAAGGTCAAGGTCAAAATTTCTACAAATATGGTACCAACATAAAGCTCTCATCATAAGGAAGTTGAATACCAAATATGAACACCCTACCATTAAATAACTTAATTCTAGAAGCA
>MJUU01005589.1:574-12361 GCA_002080025.1 Modiolus philippinarum
GGCCCTATTTCGGGAAGTCGGTATTTAGCTGTTTTTAAACTCGGGATTTCGGAATTTTTATGATTTAACAGCTAACTATTATCGAGCATTAGACATGAAAATGTATCTATTTTTTCATCGAGATTAACCCTAGTTAACGCGAACATACGGTGCTGGTCAATTATTTTCAATCTAAATGTTCCGGGTCCCGACCTTATAACGTAAAGATGAAATCACTGCACGTTATGAAGAAGTGACCACACGTAAAGAAGAAATGACCACAAGTAAAGAATAACTTAATGCAAGTAAAGAAACAAAATGTATAGTGAAAGTAAAGAATAATCGACACAACGTAAAGAGGAAACGACACCACATAATTAAAAATTCACTGCACATAAAGACCAAACCACATAAAGTAAAGACTAAACCACACAACGTAAATATAAAACGACATAAAGTAAATATAAAACCACAAAAGGTAAATATAAAATGAAATAAAGTAAAGACAAACTGACAGAACGTAATTACGGAATAGCATAAAGTAAATATGTAATCACAAAAAGTAAAGATGTAATGACAGAAAGTAATTACTAAACCACAGCAAGTAATAAGAAAGTGACAACATGTAAACAAATATCTACATCATAAGACAGCTGTGGCGTTCCATAGTCCAAGACCACTTATTTGACTTCTTATTTATGCTATGGAGTGCGCGGGGATCCTTTTCGCTTCAGTAATCTACTAGTTCTTTTTGTTAAATCAATAAAGTTTAAATTAATCTAGTTACAAAATGACCAAGTTACAAAACATCAACAACTTTTTTTACATAATTTTTTCATAACCAAAGGGAAATAACTCGAGTTTATTGAAACACGAATCGTCGGAGCGTTTGATGTGTCAAATATTTTGCCAAAGGAAAAAGCTTTCGCTTAACTTTTAAGGGTTACATAAATCAAGGACAGATTCAGAAAGAACAACAATGTCCAGCTTATGCAGAATATCTCAACCATTTCGATTGCAATCAGGTAACCAAGAAAATTAATGCAAAATAGACTACGGCAGAGTGAAATTCAAATGCCAGCAAGTTTGAAATTTAGTGAAATTATGACTTTGAAAGAGAAGATAAAAATTATTTCTATTTGCAAATAATTGTGTAGAAAAACACCACACACTCATCATGGTACTTCTTTAGACATTTTAAAATGGCCTGTATTTTTTCCAGAGAGTGAGTGGTATACTGAAATCAGTACACTACAGTACACATGGTACACAGGAATCGGAAAGTCCCACACATTGAAGTTTCATGAACATAGCAAGTGAAACGAATAGGACTGGAGGAGTCTTTCAGAGTCTACAACAGAAAGCATCGAAAATTTTAGTCATGTGTCGAAACAAGTTTATAATTGTTGTGAAATACAACAATGATGGCTAAATCACATGGCACTGGTGGGGATTGAACCCATGACGTTGAGATCCCAAGGCAGCGCTCTAACCAATTGAGCCAAAGAAGATCTTCCCCAACTCAACGAGTTAGGCTACCCTTATATCTCAGTTTCACTACATAATTTTGGTGTCGGAACTGATTTTGTCTAAGGTCTGCAAATTCCATTTCTATTTTATTCCCATTCAGAAATTATAAACTTGTTTAACATGTGACTACAACCGTCAATGCTTTCTGGTGAAGACAGTAGACTGTTTGAAATATCATTAAAATTTCAGATTCCTGTGCATGATACAGCATGAGACCTATCGTTATCAATCACTTATAGATATCTATCACCATTAGTTTTTAACTGAATGTATCTTTTTTCCTGATTTGATGTTTGCTTTTCAACTGTTAGAATGTAACGCATCCCTTTAAATGCATAGGAACCTGATGATTTTTTGGACTTTGACACTTTCAATTTTTTATAATGATGAAAAGGTCATGACATCTCGACAGCTTCATTTTTTCATGAAAATCTTACTCTCTTGGCACATTTTTTTAACTGCCGTAAGCAGAGGGATCAACAGTAAGCCTCTTGTTGTACTATATAAGTTTATTCATCAATCAGACATGAGATGAGATAAAATATCAGTATGGACATAAAGGGGAAAGACTCGGTACACCTGTGAATGTAAAAAATATGAGTAGACTTCAATTTCCAAAATTCAAAGTCCATAGTAGGCTCAGATGAGGGGTTGTAAACATTGAAGGTCCATTACAAAAACATCAGTTTATATGCTTACATTCCATTACATTCCATTACAAATACTATGAAAACAACAGAACATTCATCCAGCTCAAAAGTATTGGGCATAACTTTCAGACAATAATTACATGACATCATAAACAATAACATAAAATACAGGAAATAGACAAATGTCAAATACATGTAGCATACAACAAGTTTACTACATGTACATGTACATGAAACATCTAAAAAATAAGGGTTTACAACACCAGTACTATATCAGCTGTATCCTTTTAACATGTTGGACCAAATATTCCATACCATGCAATGAAAATATTTTTTTTCCAGAATCTCTTATTATCACCAGTTAGGTCCCAGAATCACTTATTATCACCAGTTAGGTCCCAGAATCACTTATTATCATCAGCATGGTTCAAGAATCTCTAATTATCACCAGTTACATGTACAAACATGTATGTTCCAGAATCACTTATCACCAGTTACATGTATGTTCCAGATTCACTTTTTACCAGTTACATGTATGTTCCAGAATCACTTATCACCAGTTACATGTATGTTCCAGAATCACTTAGGCCATAATTAAAAATATGTTTGTTTGCACTAACGCGAGCGACCCGGAAAAAAAACGCCGACCCGGAAGTTTTTATTGGCTGAAAAAACGGAAGTTTTTTTTCCGGAATTTTCATCATTGTCGTTTCCGTCATTGTTCGACTTTTACAATTGATAATATTTCGAAACACCTCGCCATTATCTTCTACGTGCAAAGAAAAAAGTCGAGGGTGTCCAGGTAAATAAGTTCTGCAAAATCATGGACAGGTTCACTCTGTCTTCGTCTGTTAGATTGAAATATAGTGAATCGAACAAAACAAAACCGTTAATCCAAAATCGGTTGTACAGTTTTTCAGTCGAGGCTACATGGAACGATGTGCTCGACGATATAGCTGAGCCTGGGGAAATAGACTTGTTAAAAACGGACAGTGTTATCGTTACCGTTTCAAACAATGTTAAAAACTCGGCGACATCATTTGAGCCAGACTTCAAAGGAGAAATCGGAATAGTTAAGAACTTTGCCGTTTTTTTTACTGTTGTATTTCTTCATTTTCATGATTTTATCTAGTCAAAATTCTAGTCACATGTTTTACTTGAAAACAATTTGTTAAGAATTTCATTGTTTCATGTTGACAGATCTGATATTATAACAGATTTGCTCAGGAAATGTTATAACTTCTTGCATTGTAAATTTTCCATTTATTTGTGGTAGGTAACATTCCTTCTTCCCCTGCCTTTGATTTTGTATACATTTCTCATCTTATATGCTATGCAAGAGCTTGTCGAAGTTACACAGACTTTCTGTACCGTTGCACCTGGTCGATACTCCTAGTTTTTAGTGGAGTTCGAGTCGTTATTTAATTTTTTAGTTCCTTGTGTGTTTTTGGTTTCAGTTCTTTGTTTATTTTTGTCTGTTTTCCTGATGTTGTATGTGTTCTTGGATTTTGTTTTACAACTTCGGTTACCTTTGTTTTACTTCCAGCTTGTGAAATTTAATAAGTTCTAGGCTAGCAGGAACCCCCAGGTTACATGATGCTTGCAGTGCCTGGTTAATAGTTCATGCAGATATACATCAAACATTTATTTCAAAGTTTTTCATACTAGGAATATAAAGAGAAAATAAATCTGACAAATTAAGTTTTTAACATTCCTTTTTTTTTCTTTTTGAAAAACTTTGAAATGAAATGATCCACTCATCATGCTTTTATGTTACAGAGTAGTATTTCATTCTTAGATTTAAATCCACACCAAACAGGTTATAATATAAAATACTACAAGCCTACTAGCACAAAGCAGAGGATGATTAAGAACTAAAGGGTGCATACAAAGAGTGTAAATATACATGTGCAAAAATCATGCAGTGAATATGTGCAGGGGAAAGACAGATCTATGCATGTTACAAATGTGGTCTAATTAAAAGCAGCCATACATATATATATTTATACACAAACACACAGATTTATAAACAAGCATAATGGAACTAAATACAACATGTACATAAATTTTTCCCAAACAAATATTTTTATTCATATTGAATTCACTCTGACAAGTCATCACTACATGTATATGTTCAACATACAACATCTAAAAATATTTAAAAACTGTCTCTGTATTTTAAACAGAGAATGGCAAAAAAGTTACAAAATGAGCCATATAATACCCCATACTAGTCGTCTGCAAAACGTCTACACATTTTCATAATGAGAAAAAAAAAAAATAAATACCTACCTACCTACCCAACTTGAAAACAATGGGTAGGGTAAGTCCAAACTGATATATTTTTAAGTGTGGCCTTATCACCAGTTACATGTATGTTCCAGAATCACTTATCACCAGTTTCATTACTACCTACAGTTGAACTTCGATGGATCAAACTGCATTAACTTGAACACTATGGATGTCTTGAACCCTATTTGTTTAAATATAGTTTCTCCCTCAGGTAGGAGTGAGTTAAAAATATTTTTTCCCTCGAGATAGTAAAATTTCGATGTTCAACATGCGAGCTTTAGCGAGCATGTTTAAATCGAAATTTTTACTATTGAGAGGGAAGAAATATTTTTAACTCGCGAACTAGCTGAATGAGAAATTTTTTCTCCCATGAAATGTGTGTAAAACGCGAAAAATCTAAAATGGCGGGAAATCTCTCGCAGAAATTTAATCAACGCCCGTTTGTTAAAAAGTCGCGTGCATATTTAACCAACTGCTTAGAATGGGAGAAACATGGCTCCACCTCCTTGATATCTCGAACTCTCTGTGTATCACATACTGTTTTCACTGGTCCCTTGAGTGCTTAAGCGACTGAAGTTTGACTAAACCCCAAGTACACATAGAGTCTTTCAGTTACAAAGCACCTTGGTCTGACAAGATGGAAAACATTAAGAATTGCTTCAAATTTGCTGGTGTTTACACCAACATTTATGACTCTGTCAGTATATTTCTATGTAATTAACAACTAACAGGAAGTTTGCTAGTGTTTACACCAACATTTGCTAGTGTTTACACCAATATTTGCTGGTGTTTCCAGTGTGAAAAATGTCAGATCTGAATGTAATGTAACTGAAACACTCTGTGTTTACTGTACATTGTACTTGACTTGGCATTCTATTCACTGGTATGTTGAAAACCCCATTTTTAATCACCTTCCTCTCCTGAGGATAAGTAACATGTTTAAAGAAATGACAACGTGTATCTATTTTTTTGTTCTTTTTTTCAGTCCTTCCTCAAATAAGTTTTTTATCCAGAAATACATCAACAAAACCAGCTGAAAAGGTAATTTGTAGATACTATTTCATATTCCTTGTATCATTGCACAGTATAGATTAGGCTGTAAAATTTATTTCTGTCGTCGTAATGGTGTCAATATTCAGCCCCAAATTTTACAACAGGAAATCATTGTGGTACATGTATATAATAATGTTACAAGTGAGATAAATATTACAATGCTCATCGTGACAGCAGAGCAATAACATTGTAATCAACCTTAGAATCCCTTTCGGAAATTGTGGCTCTATTGATATCTTTGGCAATCTTAAGCAAAGAAAGTTGCTGGATTTTAAAAATGTTTTTTTCAACCCAGAACAATGATAACAGGAAATTACATGCAGGTAAATGAAAACTAAACCATAACATGTATAACATTTATGTCAAGCCAAGTTGGAAATAGCAGCCAGTCCATCTGCTGGAGGTAAGCTTATTTTTCGGAAGGCTAACATTTAGAAAATTTGTATAGACATTTATAAAACCCATTTTAGAATATAGAAATATTTGATAATTTTTAATATCAAAGTCAGGGTTGGCAACTTTTTGAGATGAGTTTCCTTCCCTTTGTCTTCATGGTAGATTTGAGTCAAATGATACTAGTTCTATTTCAAGTTTTAATGGATACAGCAAAGATTTTGATTTTTCCTGTTAGCAGTATAGATCTAGGGTGATCATTTTGAGATGAGTTTCCTAACCTTCGTCATGGTAGATTTGAGTCAGATAATACTACCTCTATCTTAAGTTTTAATGGATACAGCAAAGAAGTTGATTTTTCCTGTTAGTATACATGGTATAGATCTATGGTGATCCTCTAGCTAGGGGTCATACATGGTATAGATCTATGGTGATCCTCTAGCTAGGGGTCATACATGGTATAGATCTATGGTGATCCTCTAGCTAGGGGTCTTGAGTCCGATTTATCAAAATACCTTTTTTGGCAGTGTAATTCTTGATAGATATACATCTCTAAACATAGGCACAATCCAATTATTCACTTTTCCACAGTTTCAATTTGTGAGAGCCAAAAACTACCTTTGTGTGATACATCATGTACATGATTTTAAACATTTGGAAGTTTATATATATATATCATGAAAGGAAGACTCCAGATTTTGTAAAGCGAGTGTTGGCAGCTATTTAAATCACTATATTTTGATTGAAATGTATGTAGAATGATTAAGTGTGTTAGGGTATTATTATGGTACAAGAATTCTTTAGTTATTTTTATATGATTATATATTTGAATGATAATATTACCTGTATTTGATTGATGTATGTATTAATTTGTAGACAAAGTTTGGTCCACTTAAAGATCAAGACAGAATTTTCACAAATTTATATGGTCGCCATGACTGGAAACTTAAGGGTGCAATGGCCAGGGTATGTACCAAATTACTTTTCATTTAAATTCTATCTGATTTCAAATTTTCCATGGCAGTTTAACTGTAAGAGGCCAAAAAGTTCATACACAAGGGATGCATTGAGGCTTTTTTTTAAAGAAAATGCAACTACATATAGTTCATTCAGGTATACACATTGGTTAACACATATGTTCATGTGTACTAAGTACTTAAATCCAACATTTGGGCATTTTTATAAGACTTTCAAGATAGGAACTCTTCTTAGTTGAAGGCAGAAATAAGTGTCTCAATACCAGTAAGGAGGGTTAGAAATGGAGTCCTGACCTGTTGAATCAATTATTGCCACCTTATAGAATACTATAATAGAAAAAAACAAAAAAAAATAATTAACCAGGAGAGCTACATAATCATGATAATAGATTAAATGTTATACATGTTTCTCTTATGATGCACGCTTATTATCTACTCCTTGCACAAATAGATATTTGTGGTACATTACGAGACTTTGATGCTGGAGTTAGATATGAACTTGTTGAATCCACTTTTACAGGAATTTCATTGGTCGAGCGCCAAGTAATAACACATCACGCGTGATGTGCTATTATTTTTTCGACGTTTTTATTGGACCACTGTGAAATCTCGTTGGCCGTGATTAACGTTACCTAGCAACAGTGTTGTTGTTTAAAACAAAAACAGCAGTTAGGCACGTAATATTACGAAAATCATAAGAGAAATAGTTTTAACAACTCGAAAGAATTGTTACAGTATATCGCTGGATATCAACTCTCGTTATGTAATTTCATATATAATAAACTCGCCAAAGGTCCTTGCTCAGCTTATATTCATTATTTTCTCGGTGTGCAGTGCTAGCATCCTTTCACTTAAATTTTGTTGTAAAATTTTAATGTCCTTTGCTGTTATTTATCTTAATTCATTGAAAATTTTCATGGGAAATATTAAAATGCAAAGAAGGCCCAATTCAATAATAAAGGGATGTAATTTTATACAGTAGAGTTCGTTTATAATGAACAGGCTTATAAAAATCCCTTGTCCCAACACTAATAAAACAACATATTTTTGAAGGCTTATTATGAATTTTTTATAACAAAATCATGCTTATATCAAAGAGAATTTAAATCCAAATGGTTATTTTAATTGCTTAACAATTACCTGATATAACGAAAAAAGTTTGTTTAACAAACAAATCGTTTTCCTGGCTTCTTTTTTGTGCAAATCATCGTATATTTCAATGGAAGAGTGCACCTGATACTTCCAAACAATACTTTTACACATGTTTTAAAACTTTAAACAAAAATTGCAAAACATTTAGAAGACCATTTTTCGGAAGTTGGTAATTCTACATGGTCTCTCTTATAACGAATGATGCTTATAACGAAGTAAAATCGGGAGTCCCCTGGAATTCATTATAAGCGAACTCTACTGTACATCAGTTAAAGCACATGTCTAAATGCCACAGTGTGGTATTATATTGAAAATATTGATTCCAATCTTAAAATGAATTGGAACAACTACAAAAAATGCCCTTTAGTGATAGTTAGTGCCCTGCACTTTCTCAGTCAGGGCTCAGTCTAATGAATGTTTCATTTAATGTAATATGTAAATATATTTTTATAGGGAGACTGGTACAAAACAAAAGAAATCCTGTTAAAAGGACATGAATGGATATTAAATGAGATTAAAGAATCTGGACTGAGAGGACGGGGTGGAGCTGGCTTCCCCACTGGAATGAAATGGGGATTCATGAACAAACCAAGTGATGGAAGGTACAGTATTTATACCCTCTGCAATAGGAAGGAATCACCATGTCTGTTCTTCTTGTTGATCTCTATGTCCATCTATGTAGCCAGGTCCGTACACAGACTTTTTTGGATGGGGATGCAAATCTTAGTAAATGTTAAAAAAATTTACTTTACTATTGCTTAATGGTTGTTTCAGGGAAAAATCAAGTTTAATAGTGCTTAATAGTTTTCACAGATGATTCAAACAATCCCTCTGTGTGTAAGGGCCAGAAAGCCTTACAAGGCATGTCCTGAATGGCTTAATGAACCTTGATGATTAAGATATATAACCTGAATATGTGTAATGAGTAAATGGTTCGTTTTCAGAATTTTGATGGGAGGATAAAATCAACGTACAATTTTTTTCGTGATATACTATCCACAGTCTTTTTTGGGAAAAGATTGATGAATATTTAAGTACAAAAAGTAGAATGGAATCTTATGAAAATTTGTATCTGCAAATCAACAGCTATATGTAAAATTGCTGTCTTTCTTTAATAAAATTTCCTTAAAAATGGCCAAAATTGTGCAAACTGTGTCCATGTATGACTACAGAATGCACATGCACAATAGCTGTCATCTGCCTCAGTAATAGCTTGAGCAATTAAAAAAAATACAATAATATACATGATTTTTAAACAATAATATCATGATATACTGTATATATTTTATTTTTCAGACCAAAATATTTAGTTGTAAATGCAGACGAGGGTGAACCAGGCACCTGTAAAGACAGAGAAATCATGAGACATGACCCACACAAACTGGTGGAGGGATGTTTGGTTGCAGGGAGATCAATGGGAGCTGTAGCAGGTATGTTCTGAGACATAATCCTCACAAACTAGTCGAGGGATGTTTGGTTGCAGGGCGATAAATGGGAGCTATAGCAGGTATGTTCTGAGACATGATCCTCACAAACTAGTTGAGGGATGTTTGGTTGCAGGGCGATCAGTGGGAGCTATAGCAGATATGTTCTGAGACATGATCCTCACAAACTAGTCAAGGGATGTTTGGTCGCAGGGCGATCAATGGGAGCTGTAGCGGGCATGTTCTGAGACATGATCCTCACAAACTAGTCGAGGGATGTTTGGTCGCAGGGCGATCAATGGGAGCTATAGCAGGTATGTTCTGAGACATGATCCTCACAAACTAGTAGAGGGATGCTTGGTTGCAGGGCGATCAGTGGGAGCTATAGCAGGTATGTTCTGAGACATGATCCTCAGAAACTAGATGAGGGATGCTTGGTCGCAGGGGGATCAATGGGAGCTGTAGCAGGTATGTCATGGCTTTTGTACAAAATGTGAACACCATACGACAACTTTCAAGTAAAAGGTACAAATGTAACAGACTAGTGAGCAAAATGATAAAATATTGAGAAAAAAAGTGCAAGATCTCAGGAGAGATCTTGGACAAGGCTTAAAGTTTCACTCAAGGGGTTTTCAGATTTGGAATTTGCAAATTCATGAGGGTTTTACTGTTTTTTACCTCACCTGACCTGAAGGGTCAGTGTGAGCTATTGCCATCACTAGGCATCCATCAGTCCATTAGCCTTTCATATTTTCATCAACTTCTCTGAAACTACTGAAGCGAATTCAATTAAACTTTACAGGAATGATGTTCTGGATGGTCCTGTACAAAGTTTTCTCCTTTCATTCTGATCCAACAAAAATATGGCCGCCAGCACAGTACTTATATATAACATTGGACCCTTTGGGAAAAATGTCAATTTCATCAACTCTTCTGAAACCACTGAAGCAAATTAAACCAAACTTTACAGGAATGATGTATGGAGAGTTCTTAACAAAGATGGCTCATTTTGTTCATATTGGACAAAAAGCATGGCCGCCAATGCAAAACTTATAATTTTATATTGGATCCTTTGGGAAAAATTTATTTAACACATCTAGATCGAATTGAAAGATTTTTCTTAAAAAAATGAATTGGTAAAATCAGTGGAAAAGTTTTTGTGTATTGCTCTATTTTGCTGTTTTCATTACAAGAAATTCTTATTTATATTTCAGCTTATATCTACATCAGAGGAGAATTTTATAATGAAGCATCTAATCTCCAGGTTGCCATTAAAGAGGTAGGCTGTATTGTAAAATTTATCAAATTTCTGAGCTAGCTAAATCATTAAATAGGTTTGTTCAGGGGTCAATTCATGTATGGTTCATCTAAAAATTTTGAACATCTTGCAAGAAAATTGCTTAGGCAAATCAAACTCCGAGTTCCAATCGAATATTCACATTGCATTGTATAAAAGTGAATGAGAGCCAAACCGTCAGTCTAAAACGAACAATCCAAGGACAGTGGCAACATTGGAAAACAAAAAATCAAAGACATAACATGATAGTGTTTCCTGCAGCTTTTGAAAAGGGCATGGTAATTTTCTCCCTTAAAGCGCGATCAATAACACTATCAGGGCACCTTTATAGTGAATGCCCATTTTCGCAATTAAGTAAACAAAATTATATATTCACTTAATAAACATACAGTTGATGTCTGCAATATTAAAGAAAGCACAGTACATGTGAAAAAGATGCTGCTGATACATAATGACTGACTAAGATTTACAGACATTTTGAAGATAGCAATCTTTTCAGAGGTCAATTGTAAGACAGTACTATTGATGATGCTACAAGTTTACTGACTCTTGTCTTGTAAGCTGTACCCTGTCATGCTGCATTATCTCCAATGTGAGAAATAGCATCATTGTATAACAGTGGTTTAGTAAAAGGAATCAAGTGCTAATTTGAGTTGGAGCCAAACTTACCATGTTTTACTAATTATACAAAAATTGTTTTGCAAAGTAACAAACAAATGATGTTTAAAAACTTTTTTAAGCCTTTAAATTTGAAACCAAATTATTTTTCCTTGTAACTGATTAATACAAATATCAGTGTAAATAAAATTATAAAAAAGTTAAAGGCGAATTTTAAAGGGAAATAACTCACTTCTAAAAAAAACGTGATTAGCAAAAAAAAAATTCATTTTTATACGACCGCAAAAAAATTTTTGAGGTCGTATATTGGTATGATACTGGCGGCGTCGGCGTCGGCGTCGTCGGCGTCGTCGGCGTCTGTAGACTCTTCGTTTCCGTGCGATAACTTCAGTTCTAGTTGATCAATCCTTATGAAATTTTAA